>SKCR01004984.1:0-89350 GCA_019454045.1 Zanthoxylum bungeanum | reverse complement strand
CAGATAAATATAGAAGTATATATCTGGATCGTCGATGAGACCATTAATTCTTTAGCCTATGCTGATGCCTAGCTCAGCTGGTAACAGAACTATATCTAATCTAATTAGATTTATTATCGATCCAAATGGCTTCTATTGCTGCCTCAGCTGCAGCAATAATTCGCATTTGTTGTTAATTCGGCAACAGTTATCTTGCTCGGAATATTTCCAGCTTACTGTCCCGTTATTCAAACTTTATAGTACCGTAGTATTTACGGTTTGGAAACTTGTAGCAGTGATCCTAGTCACTTCAAGTTCTCCATCTCCATAGTTTAAGACAACATCTTTAGTTCTCTAAGATACTAATAGATGTCCTTAACTTCAATCCAATGACTATCAAATGGATTGTCCCGATTGTGACTCCATATGCTCAAAGCGTATGAGACACCAATACAAGTACATTTTAAATGTACAATTTCCAGAGAGTGTTAACAACTCCAAATCTATCCCTGTAGATCTTTATTCCTTGAATAAAGGTTGTTACTCCCCAGAATTCCACGGAGAATTTCTTATGAAAGCCAAGCTTTCACCGATTGTTTTATGGGAATTTCATTATCAGTGCTCTCCCACTAACCTCCTTATATACACAAGAATTATTTCGTTTTGAGTCAAATCATAAACCATTATGATTATATCAAAACGTCAGTTCCAAGAACCTTATGCTTGTTTCAATCCAAACATGGATCGAATAACCTGCAAACCTTGTTTGTCGGTTATACAAAATCGTCAGGATGTTGTAAGCATCCTCCAAAAGGTTTCCTTTTCAGGAAAGCGATTTTGATCTGCAACTGACACATTTCATAAATGAAATATGCAGTTATCAACAAGCATCTTCAAAATGGATTTACCATGTCAACAGGTAAAAGGTTGAACCGTTATTAACACAATGTTGATAACGATACCTTTCCGTCAAAAGCCCGACTTTGTACGTTGGTATGTTGCCATTCATGTATGTCTTCCTTGAAGACGTTTAATGAACCAATAGGCACAATGCCTTGTGGTACAACAACTAGTATCCAAAATAGTTGTTATACATGGAATCCATTCGGATTCATGGCACTTTGCCATAATAGGGAGTCGATACCTCGTATCACTTCCTCAAAATGTAGTCGGTGGATATACCTTCATAAGATTGACATCTTTATGAGGTTAGATCAGAAACCCATACCCTAGGTCGTTTTCTGACTCTCTCTGATCTACGGGGTTCTTGTGTACTCGAAGATTAATGGTATAGATTCATCATAGATGAACTATTTGTGTTCCATTAAGGACTTCGTGCCTTGAACAGTATTACTCCGATTTTCATCGAGTATCACTATCCTCCCACTGACCACTGCATATCGGTATTCCTCTCAGGAAAAACCGCATGGTGAGCAACAATCACATTGTTCTCATGTGAGATTTATAAGTACTATACTTATGGTTTCCCTTAGGATAACCTATATTGGCACTTATCCAATTTGGGTCCTTAGTTGGTATATCCAAACATATGCCTAGCATCCCAAATAGTCAGGAATGAGAAACCCGGTTTCTTTCCCGTTCATATCCTATATGACATCTGTCAAACAGATTTATATGGAACCTTATTCTAAATAAGTTATTGCACTGTTTTAAAACTTATCCGTTGAAGGAAATGGTTGCTCAGACCGACTCATGATTAGCCTTATCATGTCTAACATGATTCGGTTAATCCGTTCGGACACACCGTCACTTTGACGTGTTCGGGAGGAGTCCTCATTTGAAAGAATACTATACTCTTTCAAGTATATAAGAAACTTATGGCTTAAGTGTTTTCCATTACGGTCTTACCGTGACGGTATAATACTATACTCGATCTGTTGTCTATTTCGTGTCGAAACTTTAAAGTTTCCGATTTGTGTTCTTCAAAAGAACACATAACCATAATGCGATGCCACATCCGTTAAGTCACGAAAATCATATCACATCTAGCCTAGCTAGACATGGGCCCACTAACTTCACCATGAATAGGGCTAACAGATCGGTGGCCCTTTTACTATTACCAAGTAAATAGTATTTTAGGTACTTTACCTAATAGACTAGATTCGCAAACCTTATTTGAATAGTCAAATCAGTCCTAGTACCCACTCTTCAAAAGTGTGGATATACGAGTCTAATTAAATTGTGTCCTAGACAACAATGCCACAAATAAGTCTCTATTGATCAAATCAATTTGAGCTATTTATTTGTCATTTTATATGTTTGAGATTTTTATTATATTCAAAATATAAATTCTGTTATTACATCTAATGTATTTATCTCAGTATCATCTTTATATAATATGAAACACTGAGTGTTCTAGAATATAAAGGTTTATCCACAATGGATTAAACACTGATATAGAGATAATGTCTCTAGTCAAACTAGTTACATTATAACAGTTCCTAATTTAAGTACACACCCGAAGGGTAGTTCCTAAACTTAGGTATCTACGGTCGAAACAGCGACTTTCGTCCCGTTTCCGATTCGCAGAGCTATCTCAGCTTGAAGTCAGTATCCTGCTCAAAGCAGATTCTGAACATCAATACATATATTTTATGTACCACACTAAGTATTTAAAATCTAATTTCAATACTAGCTGTGAACATAACTAAGACAAACATTTTTAAAGTAAGAGCCTTGCCTTTCTTTAATTCCTTCGTGTCTGCCATATCCAAATGGTAGTCACTTTGGGATATTCAATTATCTTTTCAATATTTCAGAAACCTTGGCTAAGCCTTGGGTTTCGGAATATCGAAACGATGTGCACCTCGTGCTACATGCCCAATTGCAAACTTTGACTTTATCTCCTCTAGAATAGTCAATTAATTCTCCAAGAATTATAAATTGCAATTTTAATACTTCTTAAATCTAAAATTAGATTTATGACAAGTATATTAAATTAAGCATTAAAGTCATCATCACATAAATCTTCCAAAGATTTTATGCTCTACTTATTTTGCTTAATTTTGGCTTAAGGTATAATAAGTTATTTTATCAAATAAGTTAACCTATTATTTATTCCCAATTTGAAAATTAAATCATTTAAAATATTTCAATCCCAGATTATATTTTAAATATCCAACTTTTCAATTTATCTTGATTACAATAGTCCAACTATTTAATCAACGATAGTGGTACTATATATATTATAATGATTATAATAGTCCAACTATATAATCAAATATAATCCAAATTAATTAACCTCAATTACATTGATTACTATAATCCAATTATAAAATCAACTGTAAACTGAAATTAATTAATTCAAATATATTGATTAATATAATCCAATTATATATAATCAAGTATAATACAGTCCAACTGTTTATTAAAACAACAATTTAAATATTAGTCCAACTAACATTTAATCTAATGACGAAATAATTTAAATGAGCGCGTATGGCGAGTAATTGAACGAGTATTGCAAATTCAATTCTTGCCTCCCACTATTTTTCGTCGAGCCTCTAACCCTCTGTCGAGTACTCGGGAAACCGTGTTTCCTAGTGGGCTAGGATCCCGTTAAATATCACACAATCTTGACTTTGGCCAACAAATTGTATGATAATTAACTAGGTAGATCTCGAAGATCAATTGGATCCCATCCAATTCCTAGATCCAGTAGGCGGATATCCAAATCCTAAACATATATCTTATATATGCCAATACATCCAATGTATTACCTAACCTTTTTCCTCTGAATCAACTAAGCCTTGGCTTTGGCACAACAAACCTAGTGATCCCAGTCAAGCGCGACCCATTGACCATGGAAAGCTTCGTAATCAATGTCGATGGACAAGAAGTGGTCTTGACTTTGGCCAACAAACCACAACTTGGACAAGACATCGATATGGAACAAAACTCTCGTGATTCAAACACATCTTTGACGGACAAAGGGTTTGACTTTGGCCAACAACCCAATGCCAATCTCGGATCTTGAGTGAGAATCACTCAATGGAAGGAAAAACACTTGATATTAAGCGAGGGTTTTTCGCGTGCAATTGGCTACCAATTTATTATCTTTGTTAAGGTCTCATCATCATACACCCTTAAACATGCATTCTAAACACATAATAAAGCGCATATGAAATAAAATAATAATGATATGCGGATGGATACTTTACATTGATCCTAGATCAAATCTCTCATTTTCTCTCTCCAAAGCTTGCACATGTATTTACTTCTACCCGTTACACTACACTTCTAAAGAAACCTCATTTACATTGAGGGGAATAGGTGAGAAGAGAATACAAAGAGTATAGAGGTGATAAGGCTGGACACGCAGGTCCAATTAATAAATCAAATTTATTACAATTTCCAAAATCGTCCCACCCGACTAATATCCATCCGATATACATTATTCATGCATCGCAACCATGTATTCATACAAGCATGTATCAATCAATCAAATCCAATTAATTAATCTGATAATTAGTGATCATCCAATGTTCAAACAACGATTTGATTTTTGCTCGAGTCAAACACGTTTTGCGAATAAGTACTCAAAGTACGAATTCTTGAATTAAATTAAACTACATAATTAAATCCAATTTAATACGCATTTAATTCTAATTCACTATTTAATTCCAAATTAAATATTACACTTTATTAACGAACCTTTACGACTTAAATTCCAAATTTAATCGCAACGGGTCTCAAAGCCCGATTAACATCTAATGTTTTATTTAATTAAAGTCCAATGGGCTTTTAATTAATTTCTATAAGGCGTGGACTTTTGGTCAACTCGGGTCAAACCGAACAACCAAATCCAATCCGGGAGTTACCCCATAAGCCTTTAAATTAATTTGGCCCATTAGGCCCAATTAAATAATTAAGGTCCATTAAGTCATAATTGGACTTTATGGATGCGGTTTTAGGCCCAATTGGATCCAACCAAATTTGCCTAAACTCAACTTTGTTACAACAAAGCCCAAAAGCCCAATTACAACCTAACAAGCCCAATTTCCAAAATCAAGCCCAAATTAATTAACTTATAAAATTCCAAATTTCACAATTAATTAACCTAAGTGTAATACACAATCAATTACCAAATAACATTTCTAAAACATCAATTAGCCTAATTAATCATGCACTTTAACAACCAAATAGTGTCCAACACAATTCAATAAAATCAAACCCAATTTACATGCTTTCAAGTCTCGGCAATTAGGGGTTTTTCAATCGATTCGGTTTCAATCCAATTGAATCCACAATCATCATTTCCCAAATCAATTCAATTCATCCAATGAATTAAAACAAAAAATCACAATGAATTTCATGTTCATTAAGATTCGGCCAAGCCACTTTAAAAGGGAAAAAATGTTCCAAATCAAAATTCAATCCAATTGAACTTCAAAACACATTACCCAATTGTTTAAGTCATCCAATGATCAAAAAATAAATTAATTCCAAGACATTAGGGTTCTTCCAATTTCGGTCATGCCTCCAATTTGGGGAAAATTGATCCAATCCAATTTCCTTGAAATTGATCACACACAATCTCAATTAAACATGTTTTAAGCATACTTAAACATCCAATTTAATTAAAACATGCTCAAACACATTTTACCCAATTTCAAGTTACATGTTCAACCTAAAGAATTGGGGAAAATTGATCCAATCCAATTTTCTTGAAATTGATCATGCACAACTTCAATTAATCAACATACAAGCATACTTAATCAACCAATTCAACCAAATCATGCTTCAATTGATTTTACCCAATTTTTCATGCCCAAAATTTAGGGAAAATTGAATCCAATCCGATTTCATGAAATTGATCATGCACAATCTCAATTAAACATCATCCAAGCATGCTTAAATAATCAATTTAACCAAAACAAGTCAAAATCGATTTGCCCAAAATAAACCCTAACTTTTTCATGCTTGATAATAGCTCTGATACCATTGTTGAGTTCTAATATATGTCCCAAGATCAACAAATCAAGCAAGAAAACGCATGAATGAAACACAACATAGGAGGTGCGGAATATACTCACAATGGTCGGTTGGATGCTACGAAGATGGACCAAATTCGCACTTCATGTTTCTGCCTCCATCAAGCTCGGTTTTTTGACTCATGTGAACTGCAGTGGACTGCACGGTGGGGGCTGTTTTGATGCTCCAAAATCGGCCATGCAAGACTCCATTGAAGCTCCAAGCTTCAAGCTTTCCAAGCTCACAAATTCGTTTCCCTATCACCATAATATAACCCAAGGTGTGCTAGCACTTCTTCATCTTCCTTGCTTCTCTTCTTGATTCGGTCATACCAAATATTTTGAGAAGAAATCGGCTTGAAGCCGTGAGAGGGAGAAGAGAGAAAGATGAAGGGTTTTTGGCTCCAAAAGCCTAAAACCGTGAAGACCAAAAGCAATGAGAGAGAGTCACGTGAATGACACAAAATGGCCAAAAAACGTGAACAATACTAGAGAGAGAGAAAGTGTTAAAATGCTTTTTATATTTTCCAAAATTAAACAAAAGCATTTACCACATTTTTACTTTCAAAAAGCAAAGTCAAAAGGCCAAAAAGCAAAAGCAAAAAGCAAAAAGCTTTCAATCAAATTTTCACCCATCACTTCTACTTTTACTTTAAGTCACATCACATCACTTTAATAAAGTGACATGTTGTCAAGTCACATCACTCAAAGTGACAATTGATTTGACGCATGATGTGACTAACGATTTGACGCTTGATGTGACTTGCGTGCCGCGCTCGAATTCGAAATGCGAATGCGCTCGCAATCAATTTCGGGCTCGGGTTCGCTAATTCCAAATTAACGAATTTTCCGTCGCGTCGTAATTAAATGATTACGCCTAGCGAAATCACTATTCACGTCGCTAACGAATTAATTCTAAATTAATTCGTTCGCCCGAATTAAAATTCAATTTTAATTTCGCGTCGAAATCTAATTTCTTATAATATATCGAATATATTATTTTATCGATTAATTCCAAATTAATCGTTCTCTCTCTTTAACGATATTTTATCCGAGATAAAATATCTCCGTAATTAATCCCAGATTAATTTTCTCTCTCTTCCAATTAATCCCAGATTAATTTTCTCTCTCTTCCAATTAATCCCAGATTAATTAAAGTGCGAGTCATACGTCATCGGTGAATCTTCAGGAAGCGACCCATGAGATCTCCGGATATGTTGGCAGCAAATACGGTCGTCGGACTATCCGAACACGTAAGTACCTCGTACTACGTTTATACCGATTTACAAGACAAGGTTGGCTTCTAGCAAAGCGCCATGCCTACCCAATTCTCCAGAAATATTCTTACAGGAATATTTAGATCTGTATCAAGCGTAGTATACCGTAGTATTGTGTATATCAGCCCAGTATCGGATAGTCACGTGCTAGGGCTGGGGCTGGATAAGTGTCTGCCCCGTCCGAAGCACATGTCGGATGTCTGGTAACTAGTCTCTATAATCGGATATACATGACCTTGTCATAATATCTCGATGGCCGGCCAGCACTTAAGAGCACTAATACCGTATCCTGCGTGACATCATCTCCACTATAACTGAAGTGATACTTCAGTCTCGACATCACACCCAATACACTACGACTCTCTGATAAACCCAGAAGTGGTGTACGCAGAGCCGATTAAAGCCCTGTACCACCAAGACCAAAGTCTACCGATTATCGCAAGTATTAGCGATGCAAGTCTCAGGTTAAGACTATACACACCTACCTTGATTTCGGCCTCCCATAGACACATAGTCATAATACCAATGGGATTCCGAGGGGTCTATCCAGAGCGAAGCTGTTTCCCGTACCATCGGTGAAACACGACCTCCTATCGCACTTGCATAAGTATCCAATACTTAAATATATGAGAACTATGTCGGTGTGCCCTCACAACGCGCACAAGTGCAATACCAGCCTATTCCGCATTATCGATGTCATGTCTCGATAATACTCTGGCTAGGGATATTTAATGATTAATCCTTCGTGGACTGATACTGTCTCATATCATCTCAATCCAGGAACTAATCATATGGACCTCTCTTCATTTATACATATATGGTGATCTAATCACAAATGATGAGAGTGCAATTTCCTTGTCACATAGTTAATTTGTACAACAACACCGTGATCTGTACAAATAGTGACACTATGGGTCATATTATCCAACATTTCTTCCCCCAAATGGAGAACCTTTTAATCCAACACAATAAGCCCATGTGCCTTTCATTACAATGCGTACAAAGACAATGATAACTATATGAAACTTCGTATTCCCGATTGAACACATCTTACATTCAAACGATTATACATCAACCGGCGCGGCAAAGCATCGTGGTAAAGGATTTTAACCCCTCCAAATAGGGGACCTTTAATCCGACTTACTAAGCCCATGCGCTCGATCGCATCATGCATACAAAGAATAAAGACAATAATATCAAACTTAGTATGCCCGATTGGACATATCTTACATCCAACCGAACACACATCAACCGGCGTGGCAAAGCAACGTGATAAAGGATTTTAACCCCTCCAAATAAAGGAACTTTAATCCGACTTACTAAGCCCATGCGCTCGATTGCGTCATGCATAAACAAGTAACATACGGAATTCAAATGACGAAAAATAAATAAATCAAAGCAATATAAAACAAAAGAAGGTGCTGTTTACTCAAGCGGTATGTCGAGTTGTATCCCGAGTACAGATCATACTACCGTCCATTCGGAATCGGCTATGAAATTTATGTCCGGGTTTCCATCCAATATACCGTGAAAGTTGACACATCTTTCATTTTATTCCAAGGCCACAACATACAATATTTCGTAATACATGCATATTTATCTACTCAAGGGCCACAACATGCATTTCAACATAACAATCATGCGAACAATACTCAATAAATAATAAAAATAAAACAGAAAACGAATGTGGAAAATACCCTCAGGTCTAACCTTTTTTGCCGACTTTCAGACTTGCGTTTCACGGAGATCGGAAGGGTAAAGCTCCTCAACTTCTCCGGTTCACTGGTTTAGCGTCTTAGCTCAATGTTTTGCTGTTTTGCTTGCTGTTTGGCCTCCGTTTTGCTGCTGTTTCCTCTGTATTTTCTGCTCATTGTGTTTGGTAATTTAGGCTACTGTTTTGGGTGTTTCGGGGACTGTTTTGGGCTGTGTTTTTGTCTCGCTTTTGGATGATTTTGGACTGTTTAAGGATTGTTTTGGGTGTTTCGGGAACTATTTTGGGGGATAGATTGGTCGTGAAAACTGGGTAGAACAATGGGGTGATTTGCGGTAGTGAAGGAGGCAGTGCAGTGAAGGTGATGCAGAGAGGGTTGTTTGGCGTGAGTTTGAGGGGTTATTGGGGCTGTTTCAAGGTCTGTTTAGGCGTGAGTTTGGGGCTGTGAGGGAGGCTAGATGCGGCAATGGGGCTGTGTGTAGGAGTGATGTGCGTGAATGAGGTAGATTAGAGGTGGTGTTCACGGTAATGCAAGGTCTTAGGGTTTTGATGTCTTGTATCTCTTATGTGAATATTATGTGAATGAACTTGGCTTTCCTTCTTGTGTATGGTCGTGAATTGTGTGAGATTAGAGAGGGGGTTGGCTTTGGTTTTGGGTTGTTTATATAGACAAGGGTTAGGGCTTCCCCTTGTCTCACAAGGAATAGATTGGATTTGGTGTCAAACAAGGAAAGGATTTTGATTGATTGGGGGGGCAAATTTTGGTTAATTTAGGAAGGTTGAATATTTGATTGGTGTTAATTAGGCATTTAATTTGTTAGATTAGGAAGTCAATATTTTTTATTTGGTTATGATTGATTTTAATTAGGCATAATATTTCTTTAATTTAGTATATAATATTTTGGATTAGGAAGTTACAATATTTTAATTTGGTATAATTATATTTTATGTCTTATTTAATTTGGTAAATGACTTAATTAATATTTTATTTAGTTAATATTTAATTTTAATTAATATTTAATTTAATTTGGGTGTATTTTAGAGGCCATGGGCGTGTGGGCCTAGGTGGGTGTGGGCATGGGCTTTGTCTTGGTAAGCTAGGTGTTGTGTTGGTTTGGTGAGAGGGTTTGGGCCAAGGTTAAATGATTCTGGGTTTTTTAGGCTAAAGGTGCTTTAAAACGGAGGTCCAACGAGCTAACTTGGATCTAAACAAGTGAATAAAAATCTAATGAAACACTGATTCGCTTTCGACGACCGTTTCCCGCAATATCCTTAACTAAAAAGGTAGTGTCTCCAGATGAGATTCATCATAGGGACTCACATGCAAAAATGCAGTGCCTACAACTTCCAGCTCCGTGATGAACTTCTTTATCCAGACTTCTTCTTTAGCAGCCTCAGATGCTGTAATATACTCGGCTTCAGTGGTGGAGTTCGCTGTAATTGACTACTTTGAGCTTTTCCAATTGACAGCACCGCCATTCAATGTAAACAAATATCTTATTTGCGATCTGCTGTCATCCCTATCGGTCTGAAAGCTCGCATCACAGTAACCAATGACTTTCA
Source organism: Zanthoxylum bungeanum (assembly GCA_019454045.1). NCBI lineage: Eukaryota > Viridiplantae > Streptophyta > Magnoliopsida > Sapindales > Rutaceae > Zanthoxylum > Zanthoxylum bungeanum. The sequence continues at coordinate 78,827 of SKCR01004984.1, read as the reverse complement.
TCTTAGAACAATCTTTGTATGTCAAAAACACATCCTTAGTTCTTCTTAGATACTTGAGGATTGTTTTGATAGCTGCCCAGTGTTGCTCACCAGGATTTGCCTGATACCTGCTCGTTATGCTAAGAGTATAAGAGACATCAGGTCTTATACATAGCATGAGGTACATGATCGATCCTATTGCTGAAGCATAAGGGATCCTACTCATACGCTCTCTATCTGAAGGAGTATGTGGACATTGCCCCTTAGATAATTTGATTCCATGACAAGTAGGTAAATTACCTCTTTTGGAATCTTTCATTTTGAATCTTTTCAAAAATTTATCTATGTACGTAGATTGAGAAAGTCCTAACAACCTCTTAGACTTATTATGGTAGATCTTAATGCAGAGGATGTAGACTGCTTCTCCCAAATCTTTCATGGAGAAATTCTGAGATAACCATTGCTTGGTTGATTACATCATGGGAATATCATTCCCGATGATTAATATGTCATCGACATATAATAGAAGAAATACAACAGCACTCCCACTACTTTTCCTGTAAACACAAGGCTCGTCTACATTTATGATGAAGTCACATTCTTTGATTGTCTCATCAAATCATATATTCAAACTTCTGGAGGCTTGCTTGAGTCCATAAATGGATCGTTTAAGCTTGCATACTTTATTATGATCATCCTTAGATGCAAACCCCCCTCAGGTTGTGTCATATAGACTTCCTCTACGAGGTTCCCATTAAGGAAAGTTGTTTTGACATCCATCTGCCAAATCTCATTATCAAAGTGTGCAGCTAGTGCCAGTAAAATTCGAATGGACTTTATCATTGCAACATGTGAGATGGTTTCGTCATAGTCAATTCATTGGATTTGTCTATAACCTTTCGCCACCAACCTAGCCTTATAGGTTTCGATGTTGCCTTCTGCATCAGTTTTACGCTTGTAAATCCACTTGCAGCCTATAGGTTTTATCCCTTCAGGTGCATCTACCAAGTCCCAGACTTGATTATGATACATATAGTCTATTTCGGATTTCATGGCCTCATGCCACTTGACTGAATCAATGTCACGCATTGCTTCATCATAACTGGTGGGATCATCATTATCAATAACCTGATCATGTTCCTCATCAATATGGAAACCATATCTTTCAGGCTCATGTCTTTCCATACCAGACCTTTTGAGTTCATAACCTTATGGTTGTTCTGTCGCTGCCCTTTTAAGGGGCCTGGGGTTTAGTTCTATGTTAGTTTGTTCTTCTCATACCTCATCGAGGTCAAGTCTAGTCCCACTATATTTCTTGAGAAGGAATTCATTCTCTAGAAATTTAGCATTTCGTTAGATAAATGTTATTTGTTCATTTAGGACGTATAACACGTACGTGTTTGAGTTCAAGGCATATCCTACAAACTTACATTTAACTGCCCTATCATCCAATTTGTTAGTTTGTGTGAGCTTGACATATGTGTCAAATCCCCAAATTCTTAGATAATTAAGACTAAGACATTTCCCAGACCATAACTCATATGGTGTTTGACTAAGAGTCTTGGAAGGAACTTGGTTTAGTAGTAGTGTTACAGTTTTTAAAGCAAGACCCCAAAAAGAAAGAGGTAGATCCGTGTCTGGAATCATTGATCGGACCATATCTAATAATGTCTGATTTCTCCTTCCGAATACCCCATTATGTTGTGGAGTTCCCGGAGGAGTCCACTGGGAAACAATGTCATTTTCTCTCAAGTAATCTTGAAATTCGTTGCTTAAAAAATTCACCACCTCGGTCAGACCTTATTGATTTAATACTTTTATTAAGCTGGTTTTCTACTTCTGCTTTGAAGTCTTTGAATTTCTCAAAGGCTTCAAATTTGTACCACATAAGGTACACATACCCATATCGTGAATGATCATCGATAAAGGTAATGAAGTTGGAGAATCCACCTCTAGCGGTGACTGACATTGGTCCTCATACACCAGAGTGTATGAGTTCTAATGTCTCCGCTGCACGCTGTCATTTACCTTTGAAGGGTAATTTGGTTATTTTACCAAGTAAATAAGACTCACAAGTTCCAAAACGTTTATATTTGTAGGGTTTGAAATACCCATCCTTATGTAGCTTATTTAATCTTGTTTCATTGATATGACCTAAGCGACTGTGCCATAGAAGTGATTCATTGAGATTATTCGAGTTAATGTTGTATATATTAGAGGTTGACCATTCTTTGTTAGTTTGTAAGACATAGATACCATTATTCAAAATACCATCTCCATATTTTATTTCATTGAAATAAATAGAACATTGATTACAACTTATTAGGCATGAAAAGCCTTTATTAAATAAAGAAGGAATTGAAATGATGTTCTTTACTAGAGAATGTGCATAAACACAATCTTATAAGTCTAAAACTAAACCATTTGGCAAAACTAATGAATAAGTCCCCACGCACAATGCATCCAGTTTTGCTCCATTACCCATGCGTAAGTCAACCTCCCATGACGGAGTCTCCTACTGTTTCTCAGGCCCTGCACATTGTTACACAAGTGAGTCCCACAACCGGTGTCAAGCACCCAAGTAGAAGGTTCAGAGTTTTGAGAATATAGTTCAATCATATACAACATACCTAAAGCATTGGGCTTCTTCGCTTATTGGGCTTCCCTAGCTTCCTTGGCTTTCAAGGATCATCAGTCTTTCTTCCAATGACCCTTCTTTCCACAAAAGAAACATTTCCCCTTTCCCTTTTTCTTCTCCACCTTACCATTGGGCTTTAGGTGATCTGGAGCCTTGGCCTTGCCCTTATTTTTCTTTGGGCCTCGTGGCTTCAGGTCCGTACCCTTAAGCATGACGGAGGTTTTATGTTCCGGTTTCAAGTCATTATCTGCTTGCTTTATCAGATTGTGCAATTCTGCTAAAGTAGCTTCTTTATTAGACAGATGAAACTGCATTATAAAGTTAGATAAGTCTTTTGGTAAGGACTGAAGAATTAGATCGTGACCTATCTCATGATCCATGATGAACCCGAGTTTGGAAAATTTTTCATTGTGGCCAATCATCTTAAGCCATGTACTCTAACAAATCCTTCCTTATACCTTGTTTGGAATAAGGCACATGACACTTGGAATCTCACGCTATGAACGAAAGTTGCATACAACTCATTCAAGTGAAAGATGATGGTTTGAGCATCCATATCTTCGTGAGCTTTCTGAAGTTCATCCAACATAGAGCCAAGCATTATGCAAACTGCTTGCTCATCATCATCGACGTGTTTCTTCCAAGCATCAAATGTATCCTTGTCAGCATCTTCTGCGGGTTCAGGGGGAAATGGTCTTTAAAGAACATAGAAAATCTTTTCTTGTCGTAAGACAATTTTAAGGTTTCTAAACTAGTCATTGTAGTTGTCCCCTTTGAGCTTATGCTCATCAAGGATGGAATGAAGTGATACTCTGTTTGCCATTTGAATGTTTGTGAAATATTTTAACCAAACTGTTAAGAGAAAATGTTAAAATTAGGAATATGTTTTCATTAATGTTTCATAATAACATGGGCTTTTAATATTATGAAGTTGCTCCTACTCAATTATTTTAAAATTTTAAGCCAATTGCATCAACCCCAATATGATAGATTTATTATAGACAAGGATCCCATTATGATCATTTCATAACTTTGACTAGGGCCGGTCGTTATAAAATACGATAATTAGGTAGGTTGCCAACCAATTCATGATATAAATCACAATTCCTTGATCATTGGGTTGGGAAATCAAACATGCCATAGCATATGCTAGTCCTTATGGACACCCAAACTTTGCCACTAAGTTATAAGACCACGCCTAAGGGTCGATGCGTCTTATGACTCAGAAAATTCAAACCATTGTCAATAGTAGGATTTAGGGACCAATTGGTATTGGTCAGTCTGGTAAAGCCTAGTCCTGCCAATACGGTTTAAGCCCTTTGGGTCTATACTTTACAATGGGAGGCAAATTCTAGACTTAAATTATTATTGAGGATTTTAGCAAGTTTAAATGAATAATTGTCAAATGGATTCCTCCATTGAAATTTCCCAGAGGGAGAGTGGAGCGAACTCTCTTACATACCCTTACCTCTTAGGCTCTTATTGCCTTGGTGACAGGAATAAACAATAGATCCTCCAAATTAGTCCAACACCGTAAATATGCTTTAAGGTAAGCTTTGAGTAAATGATTATATATATGTCTTCACAGCTTTTCCTTTTGGCTATAAAAAGGTATTGTGTGAAGGAAGACACCAAATCATTATCTAAATCTAGTAATACCTTTGGTTAAATTAACTTTAGTTTGGAAAGTTTTATTAACGCCTTGGTCCCACCCCACTCGTATCTTTTATAATGTCTTTTATTATAAACAAGTGACTTATATTTATTAGCCTTAAAGGTAATAAATCTTTAAGTTCATCACGAAATAATTACTTAGCTAAGGGATAAGCAATACACTCTCTATTTCCTTAGAATGTCTCTAGATGTTTGCACCCTAAAATAATCATGCCAATTCTAATCATACATGGAATCATCAAGCATATGACTTTTAATATGTTGGAATTATTTTAGGCATTAAATTACTTTGATTAATATTTAATCATGATATTGCATTTTATGTTAGCTTTCCAACGAGCTTTTAAACACCCAATTTCGATTTCAAACGAGTGAGAACTAATCAAAACAAAAACGGCGCGCTGATACCACTGTTGGGTAGCGGCCGCGAGTGCTTAGCGGAAAATTAAAATTTTTATGCCGCTTTCCCTTTGAACAATACCCATTTGTTTTTATTATTCTACAAGCCTAGGCATGTTACTATATATTCTAAGCATAAAAATCATAAAACATGCAAAGAACATAAACCTAAACATGCTAACTATCATAAGAACTCTAAATAAAATAAAGAAAAAAAAAGACTTACTTGAACTGTAGACTCCTCCAATCCTCCCTCTAATCTACAAGCTTTCTCGAACTTAGCAAGCTCTTCCACGTTCCAAAGAGCCACCCAAGTGTGTGGCCTCCAAAGATGCACACACCAAAGCCAAAACTCAACGGCAAGACTACGCCTTGAGTGCACGGGTATTTTGCCCTTGGTGCTAGCCTAGGCAAATAACTCAAAACTTTTAACTCGAGGTTCCTCTAGTCAATTAGACTTAAGGATCATCAAAATCAGTGGCGTACTCTTAAACTTTAGAGTTGCTAACTTATATAAACCTAAGATATGGAAGGTTTGGTGTAAAAATTTGTGAAGAATTCTTTGGGTTTATATAGAGCTCCAAAGACAACAAAATTAATTAAGAATCTGATGTGGGATAAAAGCTAATTTAATCTTAGCCATTGGATCTTAATTTAGTGGTTTAATGAGATTATAAACCCTAATAAGAGTTTGGGCCTAATTGGAATTCAAAACAAATAACAAAAAAAAATTTCAATTCACATTACTATTCACGTGAATAATATTTTTTTTATATTCCAATTCCCAAAGTGCACCCAATCATCATTCACCAATCCCTAAGCCATTATGGAACCTCATAAATGATCTATTCAATAATTAAACACATTGAACCATTTATGAACAATTCCTACAACAATCATATATGTTGTTATATTTGTAATGTGTATTGTTAACCATTGATTTCGACTTTGTTGTGTGTGACCTTTTGGGTTCCCCTCCAGTTGGACATGAAATGAATCGTGATAATTTAATCAAACATAAATTATCCTCCGATCAGATGGTCGTTCGATTTCAATGACCAAGTTTCACATCTAGCAACATGCCAAGGCCCCCAAATGAGAAGGAAAGATATATATACCTATTATGTATGCGATTTACATATGATACGGTCCCTCGCCTCACTGTATCCCCACCTATTGACCTAGGGTACGGAAAGTGTCTACTCATATGGTCAAAGGTATGATGATGATATTGTCATGAATCGTGTTAACCCAAGAATCTCACATGATTTTTCCGCTGTGGCCACAGTCTCAAGCACTGATCACACATATCAACCCGTGAACTGGAATACTACTCTTATAAGAAAATATTATCCGAGAGAGTGGCGATTCTCTGTTGTATCTTTACAAACTTCATGTGTTTCAACAAATGACCCAATCATACCCTTATGACAGGATCTTTTGAACCGGGGAAGGAGAATTTCAAATTTATTTGATCCAGACATAAGATTGTAAAGACCTCAAGTCTAAGGACTAGTCATATAATCGATACATGAAAGTTCTCACAGACACATGGGATAAACACTGCATATGAAAACTTTCGACGATAGTTTCGATGGACACGAGCAACTCATGCATCCATGTGATACACCAAGCAGACGGATCTCTGCTAGTAGCCTATGAGATCGGCCACCCCATTTAAGGGCGAATCATATCATCATGCTAGTCTCTCCGCTTTGTGAACGCCCAGATTATTCACAAAACTATTACTAGGAATATTTAAGAGTAATGATTCTCATAAGGTGTGGAAGCCATCGTTTTATTACTCCAAGGGCTTTATTACAGTGTTGATGATTCATATAAGTTATGTAAGACACGTATAATAAAGATTGTGATTTTATTAATTAATGAAAATATTACAAATACATGTACATATAGCCCATCCACAAGTTGGGTATAGGGCATATCCATAACATAAACTGCTTGCTCATCCTCATCGACGTGTTTCTTCCAAGCATCAAGTGTATTTTAGTCAGCATCTTCTGCGGGTTCAGGGGAAATGGTCTTTCAAGAACATAGAAAATATTTTCTTGTCGTTAGATAATTTTAAGGTTTTTAAACCAGTCATTGTAGTTGTCCCCTTTGAGCTTATGCTCATCAAGGATGGAACGAAGTGATACTCTGTTTTCCATTTCAATGTTTGTTAAATATTTTAACCCACCTGTTAAGAGAGAATGTTAAAATTAGGGATATGTTTTCATTAATGTTTCATAATAACATGGTCTTTTAATATTATGAAGTTGCTCCCACTCAATTGTTTTAAAATTTTAAGCAAATCGCATCAACCCCAATATGATGGATTTCTTGTGGGCAAGGATCCCATTATCATCTTTTCATAACTCCGACTAGGGCCGGTCGCTATAAGATATGATAATTAGGTAGGTTCCCAAACAATTTATGATATATATCATAATTCCTTGATCATTGGGTTGGGAAATCAAACATGCCATAGCTTATGCTAGTCCTTATGGACACCCATTCTTTGCCACTAAGTTATAAGACCACTCCTAAGGGTCGATGCGTCTTATGACTCAGAAAAGTCAAACCATTGTCAATAGTACGATTTAGGGACCAATTGGTATTGGTCAGTCTGGTAAAGCCTAGTCTTGCCAATACGGTTTAAGCCCTTTGGGTCTATACTTTACAATGGGAGGCAAATTTTAGACTTAAATTATTATTGAGGATTTTAGCAAGTTTAAGTGAATAACTGTCAAATGGATTCCTCCATTGAAAATTCCCCAGAGGGAGGGTGGAGCGAACTCTCTTAAATACTCTTACCTCTTAGGCTCTTATTGCCTTGGTGACAGGAATAAACAATAGATCCTCCAAATTTTTCCAACACTTTAAATATGCTTTAATTTAAGCTTTGAGTAAATGATTATCTAGATGTCTTCACAACTTTTCCTTTTGGCTATAAAAAGGTAGTGAGTGAAGGAAGACACCAAATCATTATCTAACTCTAGTAATACCTTTGGTTAAATTAACTTTAGTTTGGAAAGTTTTATTAACGCCTTGGTCCCACCCCACTTGTATCTTTTATAATGTCTTTTATTGTAAACAAGTGACTTATATTTATTAGCCCTAAAGGTAATAAATCTCTAAGTTCATCACGAAATAATTACTTAGCTAAGGGATAAGCAATACACTCTTTATTTCCTTAGAAAGTCTCTAAATGTTTGCACCCTAAAATAATCATGTCAATTCTAATCATACATAGAATAATCAAGCATATGAGTTTTAATATGTTGGAATTATTTTAGGCATTAAATTACTTTGATTAATATTTAATTATGATATTGCATTTTATTTTAATCAAATAAATTTACTATTCACGTTGTTTTATAGATTCTTGAACTTTAAATGCAATTTCACAATTCAAATCTTAACCAAATCATGCAAAACTTGTGCCTAAAATTAAGTTCAGGGTGTTAGCTTTCCAACGAGCTTTTACACACCCAATTTCGAGTTCAAAAGAGAAAGAACTAAACAAAACAAAAGGACACGCTGATACCACTGTTGGGAAGCGGCCGCGAGTGCGCAGCGGAAAATCAAAAAGAAATCAAATTATTGTTGGGTTTCTAAGGTCAAACCAAGATCTTTCAAGCATAAAATATTGTGAATACGAAAAGAAGTATAGCGGAATTATACTAACAATGATCGGTTGTAGGATGTGTTGTAAACAAAAAGCTTTTGCTCTCTTTGAAGTTGTTCCAAGCTCCTCCAAGTTGTGTATCAAGCTCTAAGCTTTGATCTTTGATTCCAGGCTCAATAGGAAAGTTTCCCTAACAAATTTGTATGATTCTTGATGTGTGCTAGCACTTAGAAAAATTGCAACAATTCTTCCTCTTGTTCTTGATGTATTCGGCCAAGCCAAATAGGGAGAGAAATTTGTTGGTTGGGCGTGAATGAGAGAGAATGAGAGAATGAGTTATGTAACTTGTATTTTGATTTTCCAAAATTCAAAATGATATACCAAAACAAAGATTTGGTATATGTCAATCATCTCTCACTTTAGAGTGTAAAACAAGCCTTCACCAACCCACCAAATTCCATCACCAAAAAGTTGCTCAAAGTGACTAGGTGATGTGACTTGTGATGTGACTTGTGGGTCCCACTTGATTCAAAATCCTAGTGAGCCCGCAAACACATTCCGGACTCAGGTTCGTTAATTCCGAATTAACAATTTTCCGTTGCGACGTAATTAAATCAAATTTAATTAAATAACTATGCCTAGCAAAATTACTATTAAAGTCGCTCGCGGATTAATTCTAAATTAATTCGTTCGCCAGAATTAAAATCTAATTTTAATTCCGTTCTGAAATCTAATTTCATTTAATATATCGAATATATTATTTAATTGATTAATTCCAAATTAATCATTCTCTCTCTTTTATAGAATTTTATCCCAGATAAAATCTTGCTGTAATTCATCCCAGATTAATTTTCTCTCTCTTATAATTAATCCCAGATTAATTATGTGCGAGTCATACGTCATCGGTGAATCTTCGGGAAGCGACCCATGAGATCCCTAGATATGTTGGCAGTAAATCTGGTCGTCGGACTATTCGAACACGTGCGTACCTCGTACCATATTTTTACTGATTTACGAGACATGGTTGGCTTCTAGCAAAGCGCCGTGCCTACCCAATTCTCCAGAAATATTCTTAAAGGAATACATAATCTATAACATGTGTAGTATAGGTAGTATTGCGTATTACGATCCAGTATCTGATGTCACATGTAAGGCCTGGGGCTGGAATAGTGTATGCCCCGTACGAAGCATATATCGGATCACAAGCAACTAATCTCTATAATCGGATAATCATGACCTTGTCATATTATCCCGATAGTTGCAACATAATAGAGAACCGGTTCTGTATCCCTGTGTGATCATCATCTCCATATGACTGAAGTGATACTTCCTTCTTGACATCACACCCAATACACTACGATTCTCAATAAACCCAGAAAAGGCGTACACGGAACCTGTTAAAGTCCCGGACGACCAAAACCAAAGCGTATTGATTTCTGCAAGTACTAGCGATGCAAGTCTCAGGTTAAGACCAAATACACTTACCCTGAAGCAGATTCCTATAGACATATAGTCATAGTACCAATGGGATTCCGCGGGGTCTATCCAGAGCGAAGCTGTTTCTGTACCATCGGTAAACACAACCTTCTATTACACTTGCATACGTATCCAATACTTAAATATATGAGAACTATGCTGTTACGCTTCCATAACACACACAAGTGCAATACTAGTTTATTCTGCATTATCGATGTCCAGTCTCGATAATACTACGACTAGGGATATTTAATGATTAAACCTTTTTGGATTGATATTGTCTCATATCTTATAATCCAGAACTAATCATAAGGACTTTATCATTTATATATATAAGTAATCCAATTACAAAATAATAAAATGCAATTTCCATTGTCACATAGTTAATTTGTACAAAAACCACAATGTTTTTTACAAATAGTGACGCTATGGGTCATAATTGTCCAACAATCTCCCACTTGGCCTATAGCCAGTCACTCAAGCATCTAACACCTGAACTATGTACATGTCGCTCAAACCTTTGCTAAGGAATAGCTTTCGTCAGCGGATCTGCAATGTTGTCCTCTGATGCGACCTTCTCGATCTTCACATCGCCACGATGTATGATCTCACGAATCAGATGGAAACGTCGAAGAACATGCTTGGATCGTTGATGAGACCGCGGTTCCTTAGCCTGCACTATAGCCCCGTTATTGTCACAATACAATGGAACGGGCTCAGCTGCTAATGGAACTACTCCTAATCCAATTAGGAATTTACGGATCCAAACTGCCTCTTTTGCTGTTTCATCTGCAGCAATATACTCCGCTTCTATTGTTGAATCGGCAACAGTCTTTTGCTTGGAAGATTTCCAGCTTACTGCTCCGTTGTTTAAACAAAATATGTACCCGAATTGCAACTTACAGTCTTCTTTATCGGTTTGGAAACTTGCATCGGTATACCCAGTTACCTCAAGTTCTCCATCTCCATAGATTGAGAAAGCAACCTTAGTTCGTCTAAGATACTTAAGGATATTCTTAACCGCCATCCAGTGACCATCACCTGGATCGGCCTGATAGTGACTACACATGCTCAAAGCATACGAGACATCAGGTCGCGAACATATCATGGCATACATGATTGATCCGACTGCCGAGGCGAATGGGATCCGACTCATGTTATCTCTCTCATTTTAAGTTTTAGGACACATGTCTTTAGATAGAGTGACACCATGTGACACTGGCAACAGTCCCCTCTTAGACTGTTCCATGTTGAATTTCTTCAACACTTTGTCAATATATGTGCTCTGGGAGAGTCCAAGCAGTTTTCTAGATCTATCCCGGTAGATCTTTATTCCTAGAATAAAGGCTGATTCTCCTAGATCCTTCATGGAGAATTTTAATGAAAGCCAAGCTTTCATCAATTGTAGCATGGGAATGTCATTGCCAATAAGCAATACATCATCGACATAAAGGACAATGAATGTCAGTGCACTCCTACTAACCTTCTTATATACACAATGATCATCCTCGTTTTGAACGAAATCATATTCTTTTATGATCTCATCAAAATATTGGTTCCAAGAACGCGATGCTTGTTTCAATCCATAAATGGATCGATTTAACTTGCAAACCTTGTCTGCATGTTTAGGTACGACAAAACCATCAGGTTGTTGCATATAAACATCCACCAAATGGTTTCTGTTAAGGAAACCAATTTTGACGTCCATCTGCCATATCTCGTAATCGAAATATACAGCAATAGCAAGCATAATCTGAATGGATTTAATCATGGAAACGGGTGAAAACGTTTCATCGTAATCGATACCATGTCGTTGACGATACCCCTTCATTACAAGCCTAGCTTTGTACGTTTGTAAGTTGCCATCCATGTCGGTCTTCTTCTTGAAGACCCATTTGCAACCAATAGGCTTTACGCCTTCGGGTGCATCAACCAGTGTCCAAACTTGGTTGGTGTACATGGAATCCATTTCGGACTTCATGGCATCTTGCCATAAACCGGAGTCGATACCTTGTATCGCATCCTCATACGTAGCCAGTTCATCTTCCTCAATAAGATTAATATCCACATGAGGTGAGATCAGAAACCCATACCTCTCAGGTTGTTTTCTGACTCTCTTCGATCTACGCAGTTCTTGTGTATTCGAAGATTGTGGTACAGTCTCATCCCTGATGAACTGTTCATGTTCCGTTAAGGATTCTGTGCCAGGAACAGTAGCACTCTGATTTTCATCGAGTTCTACTTTCCTACCACTTACCACTGCATTTAGGAATTCTTTCTCAAGGAAAACTGCATGTAGAGCAACAAATACTTTGTTCTCTTGTGGGTGATAGAAGTAATATCTTTGGTTTCCCTAGGATATCCTACAAATAGGCATTTATCCGATTTGGGTTCTAGTTTGGTACCTTCCAAACGTTTGACGTATGCCCAGTAACCCCAAATCTTCAAAAATGAGAAACCCGGTTTCTTTCCTGTCCATATCTCGTACGGAGTCTGTTGAACAGACTTTGACGGAACCTTATTCAAAATAAGTATTGCACTGTTCAAGGCATATCCCCAGAAGGAAATATGTAGCTATGTGTGACTCATCATCGACCATACCATGTCTAACAAAGTTCGGTTTCTCCGTTCGGAATCACCTTTTAATTGCGGTGTTCCGGGAGTAGTCCACTGTGAAAGAATACCATACTCTTTCAAATAATCAAGAAACTCATTGCTCAAGTATTCTCCACCATGGTCCGACCGTAATGTTTTAATACTTTTTCCGGTCTATTTTTCAACTTCGTGTCGATACTCTTTGAATTTCTCAAAGGTTTCTGACTTGTGTCTCATAAGATACACATAACCATAACGCGATGCATCATCCATAAAGGTTCAAAGTTTTCATATCCACCTCTAGCCTGGCTAGACATGGGCCCACATACGTCACTATGAACGAGGACTAACAGTTCGGTAGCACTTACACATTTACCGTTAAAAGGTGTTTTAGGCATTTTGCCTAATAAATAAGATTCGTAGACGTCATATGAATTTGGATCAAATCCGTCCAAGTACCCACTCTTGGAAAGTGTGGATATGCGAGTCTTATTAATGTGTCCCGGACGACAATGCCACATATAAGTTGCATCCTTGTTACTTAGTTTAAGCCTTTTGTTTGTTACATTATACGTTTGAGATAGATTTATATTCAAAATATAAAGACCATTATCTACATCAGCAGTGCATATCTCCATATCATTTTTATACATAAAACACCCAGTGTTTCTAAAAATAAAAGTATAGCCACTTTGGGCTAATAAAGATACATATAAAATATTCCTAGTCAAACTAGGTACATAATAACAGTCTGAAAGATTAAGTACATGCCCCGAGGGCAGTTCCAAAATATAAGTCCCAACGACCAAAACGGCGACTCGAGTCTCATTTCCAACGAGGAGGTCAATCTCTCATGAGGCCAGTCTCCTACTAATCCGCAGATCCTGTACATCAGTACATATATGAGTACCACAACCAGAATCAAAAATCCAATTTTTTAAACTAGAAGTAGACATGTTTATTTCTATAACAAACATACCTGAAGCCGGTGTCTTGCCCGCTTTGATTTCCTTCATGTGTGCATTGTACTCACGGCAGTCACGTTTCCAGTGACCACATTTGCCACACTGCAGGCATACATCTTGGGATTTGTCCTTACCTTTCCCAGAAGGTTTTGACGATTTGGCCTTGCCCTTCTTCTTCTTCTTCTTTACACCTCCAGTTGCCTTCGGCCAAGCCTTGGAGACTGAGATGTTGAAGCGAAGTGCGCCTCGCGCTTTTTGCCCTCCATCAGCTCTTTTTCTGCTTCACGCAGCATTACCATCGTCTCTCCAAGAGTATGGTCTTGGTTCATCATATTGTAGTTCATAATGAACCCGCTCCAACTATCAGAAAGAGACTACAACATCAAATCTATAGAAGTCTCAGCCTCAAATGTTATGCCTAGCTGACCTAACTGTTCAATGTCGGCAATCATCTGTGACACATGGTGCTCAACAGATGTACCCTCTGTCATTCGAGAGCGAAAGAGCTTTTTCTGCAATTCATACCTTGCGATCTAAGGTTAGATCGATGAAGGTCCTTCAATTTTTCATCATTGTATAGGGATCAAATCCCTTGTTTTGGCAACGAAATTGAGGGGTCATCGCAGCGAGCATGACAGACTGAGCAGTTAACTTGTCATCGCTATGAGTCTTCCAAAGCTCAAGCTCAAGCCGCTGCTCATTTCTGGGCTTAGGCCATAGGGGTCTCTCTATCGTATAGAGCATCCTCTTAGCCCCCAGGACAATCCTGAGGTTCATATCCCAATCAGGAAAGTTCGTGCCATTAAAGACATTTTCGCCCATGATAATGTCTTTAACTCCGATCTTTCCAGCCATCTTAATTGCAATAGTCAAACTATTCAATTAACGATATTTGGGTACAGTCCAACTATTACAAGAAAAATAATAGAATATTAGTCCAACTAATAAATATATAATTGACGAAATAATTTGAAAGCGCGTAATGCCAAGTATTTGAACGAAATTGTAAATTCAATACTGGCCTCCCACTATTTTTCGGCGAGCCTCTAACCCTCTGTTGAGTACTCGGGAAACCTAGTTTCCCAGTGGGCTAGGATCCCATTAAATAACACACAACCTTGACTTTGGCCAACAAGTTGTATGATATTTAACTAGGTAGATCTCTAAGATCAATTGGATCTCATCCAATTCCTAGATCCGGTAGGTGGACCACCAAGTCCGAGACATATATACAATATATATGCCAATATATCCAATATATTTTCCTAACCTTTTTCCTCTGAATCAACTAAGTCTTGGCTTTGGCTCAACAAGCTTAATGATTCCAGTTAAGCGAAACCCATTGACCTTGGAAAGCTTCGTAATCGATGTCGATGAACAAGAAGTGATCTTGACTTTGGCCAAAAATCACAACTTGGTCAAGACATACGATATGGAACAAAGCCTTCATGATTCAAACACATCCGCGATGGACAAAGGTCTTGACTTTGGCCAACAAACCAGTGCCAATCTTGGATCTTGAGAATGAATCATTCAATGGAAGGAAAACGATTAATATTTGATGAGGGTTTTTCGTGTAATTGGAAACCAATTAATTATCTTTGATTAGGTCTCATCATACACCCTTAAGCATGCATTCTAAAAGCATAATAAGGCGCGGTAAATAAATTAATAATGATATGCGGATGGATATCTCACAAATTGTTCCTAGAACAAATCACTCATTTTCCTCTCCCCGGCTAGCACTATTCTAACTTTTACCCAATTACATAATACATTAAAGAAACCTCATTACATTGAGGAGAATTGGTGAGAAGAGAATTACAAAAAAGCGAGAGATAAATGCTGGACACGCAAGTCCAATTTAATAAATTCTAAATTATTACAACAATTTCCAAAATTGCACTCACCCATCTAATATCCATCTGATATACATTATTCATACAACACATCCATGTATTCACACAAAGCATGTTATTCAGTCAATCTAATCCAATTAATTAATCTTTGAATTAAGTGATCATCCAATGTTCAAACAACGATTTGATTTGCGCGAGTCCAACTCGTTTAAGAATAAGTACTCAAAGTACGAATTCTTGAATTATATCGAACTACAATTTTAAATCCAATTTAATTTGTATTCAATACTAATTCCTTATTTAATTCCAAATTAAATAATTACACTTTAATAATGTGCCTTTACGACTTAGATTCTAAATCTAATCTTAATGGGTCTCAAAGACCAATTAACATCCAATGTCAATTTAATTAAAGTCCAATGGGCTTTCAATTAATTTATCAAGGCATGGACTTTGGCAACCAAAGCCCAATAAGGAATCACCATTTGCCATAAAATTAATTTTGGCCCATTAGCCCCAATTAAATTTTAAAAGGCCCATTTTTTTATATTTGGACTTAATGGAATTGTTTAGGCCCAATTTGGATCCAATCCAATTGTCCTAAACCAACTTGGCCCAACCAAGCCTATTGGGCCCAAATACAACAATTTTAGCCCAATTCCAAATTAAGCCTAATTAATTAAATTCTAATATTCAAAATATTTAAATTAACATTCCAAAACATCAATTTAATTAATTAATCATGCATTATTATATTCAACACATGTCCAACATTATTGAAACAAAATCAACTCATTTTCATGCTGTAATGGTCACGGCAATTAGGGATTTTTTTCATTAATTTTGATTTCAATCCAATTAAATCACAAATCAATTTATCCATGCATTTTAAACACATCCAATGGTTTAAAAAAAAAAAAATAACCATGACCTAGGGTACTAATGACATTCGGCCAAGCTAATGTTTTTGGGGAAAATTAATCCAATTAATTTTACATCAAATTGATCATGCATAACTCTAAGTTAACATTATCTAAGCATACTCAAACAAACAATTGATCAAATCATGCTCAAATCAAAAATACCCAAATTTTAGATTAAGAACCTTAATTTCATTTCATGCTCAAAATAGGCTCTGATACCATTGTTGGGTTTCTAAGGTCAAACCAAGATCATTTCAAGCATAAAATATTGTGAATACGAAAAGAAGTATAGCGGAATTATACTTACAAAGATCGGTTGTAGGATGTGTTGTAAATAAAAAAAAAATTGGTCTCTTTGAAGTTGTTCCAAGCTCCTTTAAGTTTTGTATCAAGCTCTAAGCTTTGATCTTTGATTCCAAGCTCAATGGGAAAGTTTCCCTAACACCTTTGTATGATTCTTGATGTGTGCTAGCACTTAGAAAAATTGCAACAATTCTTCCTCTTGTTCTTGATGTATTCGGCCAAGCCAAATAGGGAGAGAAATTTATTGGTTGGGCGTGAATGAGAGAGAATGAGAGAATGAGTTATGTAACTTGTATTTTGATTCCCAAAATTCAAAATGATATACCAAAACAAATATTTGGTATATGTCAATCATCTCTCACTTTAGAGTGTAAAACAAGCCATCAACCACCCACCAAATTCCATCACCAAAAGTTGATCAAAGTGACTAGGTGATGTGACTTGTGATGTGACTTATGGGCCCCACTTGTTTCAAAATCCGAGTGAGCCCGCAAACACATTCCGGGCTCGGGTTCGTTAATTCTGAATTAACGAATTATCTGTTGCGACGTAATTAAATCAAATTTAATTAAATAATTATGCCTAGCAAAATTACTATTAAAGTCGCTCGCGAATTAATTCTAAATTAATTCGTTCGCCCAAATTAAAAGCTAATTTTATTCCGTTATGAAATCTAATTTCATTTAATATATCGAATATATTATTCAATCGATTAATTCCAAATTAATCGTTCTCTATCTTTTATAGAATTTTATCCCAGATAAAATCTTGCCGTAATAAATCCTAGATTAATTTTCTCGCTGTTATAATTAATATCAGATTAATTATGTGCGAGTCATACGTCATCGGTGAATCTTCGGGAAGCGACCCATGAGATCCTTGGATATGTTGGCAGTAAATCTGGTCGTCGAACTATTCGAACACGTGTGTACCTCGTACCATATTTTTACCGATTTACGAGACATGGTTGCCTTCTAGCAAAGCGCCGTGCCTACCCAATTCTCCAGAAATATTCTTAAAGGAATATATAATCTATAACAGGCGTAGTATACGTAGTATTGCGTATTGTGATCCAGTATCTGATGTCAAATGCAAGGCCTGGGGCTGGAATAGTGTCTACCCCGTACGAAGCATATATCGGATCACAAGCAACTAGTCTCTATAATCGGATAATCATGACCTTGTCATATTATCCCGATAGTTGCAACATAATAGAGAACCGATTTTGTATCCCTGCGTGATCATCATCTCCATATGACTGAAGTGATACTTCCGTCTTGACATCACACCCAATAAACTACGATTCTCAATAAACCCAGAAGAGGCGTACACAGAACCTGTTAAAGTCCCGGACGACCAAAACCAAAGCGTATTGATTGTCGCAAGTACTAGCGATGCAAGTCTCAGGTTAAAACCAAATACAGCTACCATGAAGCGGATTCCCATAGACACATAGTCATACTACAAATGGGATTTCGCGGGGTCTATCCAGAGCGAAGCTGTTTCCGTACCATCGGTAAACACAACCTCCTATCACACTTGCATACGTATCCAATACTTAAATATATGAGAACTATGCTGTTACGCTTCCATTACACGCACAAGTTCAATACTAGTCTATTCTGCATTATCGATGTCCAGTCTCGATAATACTACGACTAGGGATATTAATGATTAAACCTTTTTGGATTGATATTGTCTCATATCTTATAATGTGGAACTAATCATAAGGACTTTTATCATTTATATATATAAGTAATCCAATTACAAAATGATAAAATACAATTTCCATTGTCACATAGTTAATTTGTATAAAAACCATAATGTCTTTTACTAATACTGACGCTATGGGTCATAATTGTCCAACAATTATGATTTCGTTATCCCTTTGCCCAATACCCATTTGTTTTGATTATTCTACAAGCCTAGGCATGTTACTATATATTCTAAGCATAAAAACTCATAAAACATGCATAGAACATAAACCTAAACATGTTAACTATCATAAGAACTCTAATTAAAATAAAGAAAGAAAAAGACTTACTTGAACCGAAGACTCCTCCAGTCCTCCCTCCAATCTACAAGCTTTTCTCGAACTCAGCAAGCTCTTCCAAAGAGCCACCCAAGTGTGTGGCCTCCAAAGATGCACACACCAAAGCCAAAACTCAACGGCAAGACTACGCCTTGAGTGCACGGGTATTTTGCTCTTGGTGCTAGCCTAGGCAAATACCTCAAAAATTTTAACTCGAGGTTTCTCTAGTCAATTAGACGTAAGGATCCTCAAAATCAGTGGCTTACTCTAAAACTTTAGAGTTGCTCACTTATATAAACCCAAGATATGAAAGGTTTGGTGCAAAAATTTGTAAAGAATTCTTTGGGTTTATATAGGTGCTCCAAGGACAACAAAATTAATTAAGAATTCGATGTAGGATAAAAGCTAATTTAATCTTAGCTATTGAATCTTAATTTAGTGGTTTAATGAGATTATAAAACCCTCATAAGAGTTTGGGCCGAATTGGAATTAAAAACAAATAACAAAAAAAAATTACTATTCACGTTTTTTTATTCCAATTCCGAAAGTGCCCCTATCGTCATTCACCAATCCCTAAGCCACTATGGAACCTCATAAATGATTTGTTCAATAATTAAACACATTGAACAATTTATGAACAATTCCTACAGCAATCATATATGCTGTTAAATTTGTATTGTGCACTGTTAACCATTGATTTCGACTTCGTTGTGTGTGACATTTTGGGTTCCCCTAAAGTTGGAATGAAATGAATCGTGATAATTTAATCAAACATAAATTATCCTCCGATCAGATGGTCGTTCGATTTCAATGACCAAGGTTGACATCTAGCAACATGCCAAGGCCCCTAAATGAGAAGGAAAGATATATACCCATTTTGTATGCGATTTACATATGATACGGTCCATCGCCTCACTGTATCCCCACTTATTGACCTAGGGTACGGAAAATGTCTACCCATATGGTCAAAGGTATGATATTGATAGTGTAATGAATCGTGCTAACCCAAGAATCTTACATGATTCTTCTGCTGCGGCCACAGTCTCAAGAACTGATCACACATATCAACCCGCGAACTGAAATACTACTCTTATAAGAAAATATTATCCGAGAGAGTGGCGATTCTCTGTTGTATCTTTACAAACTTCATGTGTTTCAACAAATGACCCAATCATACCCTTATGAACGGATCTTTTGAACCGGGGAAGGAGAATGTCAAAGTTATTTGATCCATACATAAGATTGTAAATACCTCAAGTCTAAGGAATATTCATATAATCGATACATGAAAGTTCTTACAGACACATGGGATAAACAGTCCATATGAAAACTTTCGACGGTCAGTTCGATGGACACGAGCAACTCATGCATCCATGTGATACACCAAGCGGACGGATCTCCGCTAGTAGCCTATGAGATCGGCTACCCCACTTAAGAGCGGATCATATCATCATGCTAGTCTCTCCGCTTTGTGGAAGCCATCATCTTATTACTCATAGGGCTTTATTACAATGTTTGATGATTAATATAATAAAGATTGCCATTTTATTAATTAATGAAAATATTACAAATACATGTACATATAGCCCATCCACAAGTTGGGTATAGGGCATATCCCTAACAATTAATCCCAGTATTCAAAATATCTTTAGAAGTATGCAATGTGTAATGACCATGCTCATTTGGAAAACAAATGATCTGAATATTACGTTTATCATATAAATACAAAGAACAATTCTTAATATTAATATGATAACCTTCTGTATATAATACAAAAAGAGATATAATATTTGCTACACATCTCAGTACAACGTAGCAATCATACAATAAAAGACTCTCATTCAGCAAAGGGATCTCGAATACTCCCACTGCAACTGCATCCAGAGAGTCTCCACTCCCAAAGCGCAACTGCATCTCTCCAGGCTTTAGTTTCTTACTTTCCTTCTGCACCTGCAACGAATTGCAAAATGAACAGGACAACCAGAATCCAAAATCTAGCTGGATGAAACAGCTTCACAAGCCAGTGAGATATCAATAACTGGAAAAATAAATGTACCGGTTGTAGATGTTCTCTCCTTCCTTATCTGGATAATGTAGTCAGGACAATTCCTTTTCCAGTGCCCGACTTTGCTGCAGTGATGGCATTTGTCGTCAGAAGCCTTCTTGGGCTTTGCTATCTTTCCCTGCGGTTGAGAACCAAAACCCTTCTTCTTCTTCGCTTTCGTCTTCTTTCCCTTTGACCAGGTCTGAGAAGAAGCAGAAAGTGAAGTAGGTTTCGGTGGGCGAGTCGGTACTCCCTTCCTTATGTCTTCTTTCGCCGTGATCAGCATCCTGTGCAGTTCATGGTAGGAACAGATAATCCCATTCATGTTGAAATACATCACGAATTGGTGATATGAAGCTGGAAGCGAACCGAGAATGATACTCCTACCGAGATTGTCATTCAGATGGAGATTATGTTGCCTCAGTTGATCGATCAAATCGATCATGTGAAGAACATGCGAGCTCACAGCTTGCCCCTCGTCCAGTCGTGCATGGAACAGTTCATCGCAAATTTATGAACAACAATTTGTTCTTGGTTCATGAATGATTCTCTTGATTGCATCATCATACTATATGCATTTGTCATGCCATAGTATTGTTTCTTGAGCCCCGGTGCCAGTGAACTTAAGATGTATGATTTAACTTTTAAATCATCATCTTTCTAAGCTTGGAAAACTTGGTGTTCCTCCGGTGTTGCGTCCTCATACACAGCAAGGGGCAGCGGACCCTCGAGTACATATCCCAACTTCTCGGAATCAATGACAATCATTAAATCCAAATCCCAATCGACGAAGTTCTCAGCGCCTTTAAGTTTGTTCGTATCCAACATACGCGTAAACAGATTAGTCGATTGTGCCGCCATCGCAAATCTATCATATAGATTACGAAAAATGGTTAGCATATTATAAAGCAGTTTCATATAATATCGAAAGCATTAACTAGATCATGGATTTTTAATCTATAAATGCCCCTCCAACTAAATCATGCAATACTGTAATCCCCAAATAGAATACAAAGATTTAATAATTAAATTAAATACAAATAGTGAAAGGTGGATCCCATGAATATATTTCAGCTCACAGCTTTGGCACGTTCTCGCCTATGTATATTCATCAGGTAGACAACTCATTGTCAATCACTGAATAGTGACTCCTGGGTTTCTGGTCCTGGTCGTTTCTCGTTGTGACAACTTTGGCACGTTCACAATGAGACGTACCAAGGTTAAACTCGTCAATGATAAACTCAAGCTACTTGTGTAACCCTTACAGCTTTGGCACATTCAGTATTCCGCTTTCGCTTGAATTTACCTAGTATCTGATATACATCCGGCATAAATAAATTTCTATCGGCTACACCCACACAGCTTTGGCACGATCTAAGATGTAGTCATAGAAAAGTATCCATAAACTGTATTGACAAGACGGACCATGTAATATGCATCAAATACATAATTAACATAAAACCTTATTAATTAGGGATTTTCCGCAAAAGATGATTTTTACTCTATTTAATCAAATTAAATAAACACATGCATGTATCTATTAAAGATTAAATTAAAAATTGAATTTAAAAGGCATAATCATATTAGGGCATCCAGAATCAGACTCGCTCCGATACCATTTTGTAGGGGTTTTATGGTGAAAATCCGGTAACGCAGCGGAATCGCGGAAAATCAAAATTTTCTGATTTCAAAATTTTTCTTGGATCAATTAAATAAACTTATTTATTTAATTATCCAATTTTTAAATTCTGAAAAATTACACAAAAAACAAATTTATTGGTAATTACCGAATTGCCCCACAACTTTGTAAATTGATCATTTTAGTCCTAAGATTGTCAAATACAATTTTGGATGATTCTAAATCATTTCTAAAATGATTTCCAATATGTCCAACACATCAAAATCAGATTGCAACAGAATCCCCAATTTTTGCCTAATTGCCGAACACACCCAGAAATTTTCAATTTTTGCAATTTGTTCATTTTTTGTTCAAAACATGTCAAGATCAAATCCAATCAAGTCAAAAATTAATATGCATAATATACACACCATAATACATCACATATATGAAAATCCCCAAATTTGGAAAGGTTTAAGAACCCTAATTTTACAATTTCTTCAAATTGACAAATCTTACCAAATCAATTGAATCCATCACTTTAATTCAATCTAAACTACACCAAACAAGTCTCAAACTCATGAAACAACTCAAGAATAATTATAGGTCATCAATGAGTGGCTTAACAACTGTAGAACGGCAAAATGATTATCAAATAATCAAAAGTAAGCCAATGAAACCATTTCCAGCTCACTTATAAACCATACAAGCATACATCTTTCAAACACGTTTACAACCAATTAAAACACAAAATAAAACTGTAGAGACAACATCCTAGCAACACATGTTGAAGCTAATCATGTTAGAAATATTTTCTATGTTGAAAGCTTTAATGAAAAACTTACAAAATCAACAATTTTCCAAGCTTTTCCTTTTTCTCTTCAAACTTTTCTCTCAACTCTTTTGTATTTGTTTTGGTAACTTATGAACACTTAACCGAATGAAAATGAAACAAAACAATATATACTTCACAAAATTTCCCTTGGCCGAATTTGTGTAGTATAAATATCTAGATATTTAATTTTTGTTTCAATTAATTTGCTTTATCAACTTGCATTTTGAATCATTACACCTTTAATGAATTTCAACAAGTCAACAAAAGCAACACAAGGCATTTCCAATAAATATCAAAACTTAAAATATTTATATTTTTAATTAATTTAATTATTTAACAATTAACTAATTAAATAATTATTTAAATACAAATATTTTAAATATATATATTATATTTACATTAAATATCCAAATACATATATATTTATAATATATGTCAAATATCACAATTTGACATTTAATTAATGTGTATTTAATAAAATCTATCATTAAATACAAATACACAAAAATTAGGAAATGACTATTAGGTCCCTTCGCATGTATTTTTCGTTTAACCTTTAAACGACTTATAAATAATCAATATTATTTGTAAAAGTTGCTCTAGTGCTCTACGAGTATATTTCACTAGTGAGACTCTCTAGATTCAGGCATATCCATCACGAAATCTAATTTCGTGTCCATAATTTACCCACACGTAAATTATGACGACCATAGATAAACTCATTAAATCATACAGGTCGAGGTCATGACATATGTTTAATTCCTCCGTCACAGGTATCCGGATATATTCCAGAGATATAGATGTAAACGTCAAATCTCTATAGGGACAATCTCGTCGACGTCTCTATTAACAATCTCTAAAAGAACACTTAGAACTCACTTCTAAAGTGTACAACGTGCCCATGGTTTTGGCAGATTTGACTAGGACTGAAGTGTTCGTGGGGTCAGGTAAGTAACTTATGCGATGAGAACTTGAGTTGGTGAATTCATATATATATATATGATTGAAATGTTGAGGAATAAAATAAGATATTTAAAATTGGAGTAACGCGTTTGAGATTACATATGGTTAAGGTAATCAACCTCCACATGTATGGATGTTTATGTTATTGCTGTGATATTAAGTAAGATGTTAGATGAGGTTAATGTCTATAAGTATGTATTCATGTATGTCAGTGTATGAACCTGAAATGGTATGCATAGGTTTATGTGAATGAGTATGAAAATGTAATAGTATGTGTATGTATATTTAAATGAATAAGTATATGAATAAGCATTGGTACATGAATTTGAATATGTAAATGATGATAAGCTAAGGATAATTTGAGTATATAAAGGTAAATAAAATAAGTCATGATTTCTGAATTTATATTAGCACGTGTGAATGTGCGTCATGTTGGGGTTTTATCAGGGCGGCGCAGCGGAAGAAGCGCGGTTCGGGCGAAATCGTAGTTTAAAATTTTTAAACTTACGAATAAATTATTCAATATCCAATATTAATAATTCATTCATATTTCACCTAAATATATTTATTCGATATCAAATAACTACATAAATAATATAGAAACACAGCGAAACGTTTACGAAAACGTTTTTCAGCAAAATAGTATAAAACGTGTTTTCGACCAAACCGACCGACCAATGCACATGGGGGCTGCCTAGGTCAGCCCCAAAAATATTTAGACATTTCATTGGCTGCCCGAACTGTTAGGGTTGGTGCTCTTAGCGCCAATTTTATTATGTATTTCCTTGTAAATACTATTGTTATATTTTATTATGAATAAAATAAACAGTTTCTTTTATATAACATCTTCTTTCATATGGTAAAGACATAACTGACCATAGAATGGTTAGTTATGATACTGTTGCAAAAGCGTCGCAACTGACATTGAGTTGTATAATGATATTTTCATTCTTAAACAGTTCCCGGTCAAGGTTTACACTAATTAGCCAGTAAAGTAAACCCGTTGAGACCGGTACATGTCGTATATTGGAATCTTGGATTTCGATGGTTTCTCAATGAACCATGAGTCTTGAAGACTCGTATAGATGTGTAGGTGTTTATAGCGGATAAACATTGCACGACTCACCGAAGATCTTAATGGATGGTACACCAACGTCAATAAGAATCTTCTCGGGTTAAGTGATTATAGTGATTCTTTGACTTGAGATACCACTGTGGATATATGAGTTATCCTCCACACTTAGATGGTAGTCACGTCACCGATCTATTTAGATAAGACCTCCGCCTGTTCGTTGGGTTTGGACAGATGCTCAGGATATCTTGTGTGTATCAAGAAATGATATGTCAGCTCTGTGTACAGAGCATAGGTATTCAATATGGAATTAGCAATCTATTAAATTTATAGGCCTGTGGTACACTGTAGAAATCAGTTCTAAGTGTTATTAATGGATTGCTAATAGAAACGTCGACGTGATTATATCTATAGAGATTTGACGTTTGTATCTATATCTCTGGAATAATCTGGATACTTGTGACAAATGGATTAGTGACCTCGACTTGTATGGTTATGAGAGTTTATCTATGTTCGTTATAATTTATGGGTGGGTGAATTATGGACACGAAATTTGATTTCATGACGGATATGTCTGAACCTAGAGAGTCTCACTAATGAGATATACTCATATAGCACTAGGGCATCTTTTATAAATAATACTGATTATATATAACTCGTTTAACGGTTAAACGAAAAATACATGCAATC
Organism: Zanthoxylum bungeanum; assembly: GCA_019454045.1. Lineage (NCBI taxonomy): Eukaryota > Viridiplantae > Streptophyta > Magnoliopsida > Sapindales > Rutaceae > Zanthoxylum > Zanthoxylum bungeanum. Next base: position 53,131 of record SKCR01004984.1, on the reverse strand, counting down.
AGGACCTAATCAGTCATTTCCGAATTAATGTGTATTTGTATTTAATACTTGATTTTATTAAATACACATTAATAAAATATCAAATTGTGATGTTTGACATATATCATTTATATATATGTATTTCAATATTTAAAGTAAATATAATACATATATTAGGATATTTGTATTTAATTATTTAATTATTTAAATGTTAAATAATTAAATTAATTAAATAACAAAATATTTATTACATGATTTGTCTTTGGAAATGGCATTAGTTTATTGAATACACTTGTTAGTTTACTTTATTTTTGATAATTGATATCTTTAAACCAAGTAAAGGTATTCCAATAGAAATGAGACAAATGAAAAATTATTTATTGTTTTTTTTTGTTGCTCACGGCAACAACAAGGATCAACATATAAATTTTTTGTTTCATTTTTTTTTCAACATAACACAAGTTTCGCAAATATTCACTAAGTTAAAATTGAGAGAAAAGTTAAGAACCAAAGGAGAAAAATCTTAGAAACTTGGAGTTTTGTAAGTTATTTCCAACTTTCTTCATCTAAGAAATTGTTTCTATGATTCCATGGTTCAATTTGTGTAGCTTATAATTTTCTCTAATGTTTAATTATGTGAATTATTATGTTGGAAATTTGTTTGAAGGTGTTAAGCATGTACGATTAATTAATAGGCTAATTAGGAGTAATTAAGCTTATTTAATTACTTGGTGATTAAAGTTGTCATTCTAGAGTTTTAATTCCACTAAATTATAACCTAGAATTGTTCTTAAGTTTTTTCAAGTGGCGAGACTTGTTTGGTGAATTAATAGATTAATTAAAGTGTTTAATTTTATCAATTTAGTGTAAATTGTGTAATTGGTGTAATTTGTGAAATTAGGGTTCTAAACCTAATCCAATTTTGGAGCTTTTTATATATGTGATGTAATTTGATGTATATTAAATTTGGGATTGATTGAATTTGATCTTGAAGTGTTTTGAACCAAAAAGGACCAAATTGTAAATCTTGGAAATTATTGGGTGCTCTCGGCAATTACTGGAAAATTGGGGATTTGTGTTGCAAATTAAATTTTTATGTATTAGACATGTATAAATCATTTTGTGATTGATTTGGAATCAATTAAATATGTATTTGACAATTTAGGACCAAAATGATCAAATTGCAAAATATTAGGGCATTTCGGTAATTAATAGAAATTTGATTTCTTGGGTTAAAATTTCAAATTTTAAGTATTGGTTAATAAAATAAATAATTTTATTTAATTGTTCCAAGAAAAATTTTTGAAATCGGAAAATTATGTTTTTCCGCGTTCCTCTGGGCTAACCCTGTAATTCTGTATACCCCAACAAAAATGGTATCAGAGCTAGTCTGATTCTGGACACCCAATATGATTATGCCTTTAAAATTCAATGTTTAATTTAATCTTGACTTTATGCATGTATGTGTTTATTTAATTTTATTAAATAAAGTAAAAACATCTTTTGCGGAAAAATCCCTATTTGAAAATAAGGTTTTTAATTTAATATGTATTTGATGCATATTAATTGGTCCGTCTTGTCAATACCGCTTATTGATAAATTTTCTGCGACTATATCCGGGAACGTGCCAAAGCTGTGAGGATATGGCCGGTAGAAATTTATATGTACCGAATATATTTGATATTAGGTGTATTCAAGCGAAAGCGGAATCCTGAACGTGCCAAAGCTGCCAGGGTTTCGCAAGTGTCTTGAATTTATCATTGACAAGTTTAACCTTGGTACGCATGCTTGTGAACGTGCCAAAACTATCACAACGAGAAACGACCAGGACCGAAAACCCAGAAGTCACTATTGAGTGATCGACAATGAGTTTTCTACCTAATGAATATACGTAGGCGAGAACGTGCCAAAGCTATGAGTTAAAATATATTCTTGGGGTCCACCTTTCACATTATGTTATGATTTGATTATCATATCTTTTGTATTCTGTTTAGGGATTACAGTTTTGCATGAAATAGTGGGAGGGATTATTTTTATATTAAAAATCCATGATCTAGTTAATGCTTTATGATATAATATGAAACTGTTTTATCTACTTATCTGCTAACCATTGATTCGTTGTCTATTTAATAGATTTGCGATGGCGACACCTCCGACCAATCCTTTTGCTCGTATGCTTGATACGAATAAGCTAAAAGGTGCTGAGAACTTTGCGGATTGGGATATGGATTTGAGGATTGTCCTCAATTCCGAAAAGCTGGGATATATTTTGGAAGGTCCATTACCGCTTGCTATATCTCCAGATGCATCTCCTGAAGAACATGAGACTTTCCAGAGATGGAAGGATGATGATTTAAGGGTTAAATCATTCATTCTGAGTTCTCTTTCTTCTGAGCTTAAGAAGACTTACTTTGAGATGCACTATTCATATAGCATGATGACACAAATTCATGAATTGTTCATGAAACAAGAACAGGTCGTGGTTCATAGAGTTTCAATGGAACTGTTCTGTAACATCCCGCCTAAGCTAGGATGCTACCGGCAGGAGACATGCTAATCCTGACTCCATAAGCCTCTGACTCTGACGAAAATTCGTCATGACCTCTATTAAAAGTCAAGCAACCTAGATCAAAGTCCAGCACCTCAATACAACCTATACGGCCCAACATATAATATAACACTAAAATAAAGAACTCAAAACACAGTACAATTGGGCTCCATGCCCGAAAATACGTATAAACAAAAACTTTTACAAGTATAATATACAACTTAATTACTTTACATTCCAGACTCATACAACTTGACACTTATACTCCCAAGACCTGGTGACTGGCTGACTGCAACACTGCTATCCGGCTTCTCAAGCTTTGGTGTCTGTGGTCGACCGATCAGGTCACCAACCTGCAAAACTCAAACACTGTAGTGGTGTGGGTCATAAGACTCAGTAAGTAACTATGTTCATTCCTTGAGCATCAAACACAAGCAAGGTTTGAATTCCACTTTATATTAATCTGAACTTTTTGTGATCATGCACTTATATCACAGTCTGATTTATTTTTCTGATTCCTTATCCATTTATAAACTCATTACTAGTTACTAGTCTTTCTAACTATTCATACGTGAATCTTAAGCTCTGTTTCTTATTTACAATCAACATCCATAATATACTTATTAAGTTCATATATCTCTAATCATCAAAATAAATTTCATTACGCTTCTGCTGCGCTATTCTGTTAACTTATTACTTACATACTTACTCTTTTGCTAATCTAGATTGGTTACTTACCATACTTATCTTTCTTTTATTTCTTTGAAATATCATCAAATCGGATTATAAAATAATCTTTCTATTAAACATTCAGCACATTAACATTAACCATATAATCACACACTAGTATCTTACAAACTATTCCTTCTATGTAAACATATAATACACACAGGCATCAATCATAATCACATAAATATAATCATGTTATCATACTCCAATGTCAACTATATGCATCTCGTACATTAACCATAAAGTATGATTTATATGCATAACCTATAAGCTGCAATGAACTTTAATTATGCCATGCTTTTTAGAAAATACTTTCTGAAAACATTTTCTGAAAAACTGCTTTCTGAAAACTCTTTTATGAAAATCTGAAAGTCTCAATAAAATCTATTTTTCTGAAAACATGCTTAAAATCTCTGGTTTCTGTAAACTATTTCTAAAACCTGTTTTCTGAAAACTGATTACTGAAATTTAACTTTTGAAAACTACATACTGAAGATCTGAAAACTCTATAATGAAAATCTGAAAACTGTGTACTGAAAGTCTGAAATCTGAAAACTGCTCTACGTCCAGGATATAATCAATACCAATAGAATTCTAAATCCTTCAAACTAAAACAGTCCATTACTCGCAGCACCACTGGGCAATTTTTGCCCTTCTCTGTTCACGACATTACTGGGCAGTTTTGCCCTTCTCTGTTCACGGTTTCAGGGGGCAGTTTTGCCCCTTTTTACTTCTTAAACTCCACTTATTATACACCTCAATTTCACCTCATTCTGTCTAACCCTTCATGAAAACTTACATTGCTCTAATCCTCCACTAACATTTTACTACTATCGAAACCACTAACCAATTTACCCCAATATTTTTTTTCCACCCTTATCATTACTAAAATAAAACATGTTTCCCTTTAACACATCATCATCAAGTACACAAAAATAAACCCCTCTCTATCACAGCCTTGGACAATCGGCCACAACCCCAAATTCATGCTTTTCGAATTCTTGATAAATCAAAGCTTGATTTATACTAATAAAGCCATTATATGCATAAATAAATGCCTTAACATGCTTAATCTTGTAAATTATAACACACCCAAGTTTAGACAACCATGAGATCGAAAATGAATAGGAGAAATTCATGCTAAATTATTGAAGTTATAAGATAAAGGAGTTAGAGACTTAGCTTGATCAAAGCTTGAGAAAGCACAAATCTCCCTCATTTTCTTCTTCTTCTTCCTTCGATTATCTTTTTCTCTCTGTCTCTTCTCTGCATCGCTACTTCTTTTATCTATCTCTCTCGATCCCTCTCCTTTGTTCTTCCTTCTTCATCTTCTTTCTCGGCCCTCTTCTTTGTTCTGTAGGCCTTCCTCCTTTCGGCCTGTCTTCCTTCTTTTCTATTTATTTTCTCTCGGTCTCTCTCTCCCTCTCTATCTCGGTCTTCTTCCTCCATTTCCTCATTTTCCTCACCTTATTCAGCCCCTCCTGTTCGCTCTTTTCTCTCTCTTTTTCCCTCCATCTTCTTTATTTCTTCACTCGGTCTCTCATCTCTCTCTTCTCACGGCCTGCTCTTCTTCCTTTCTCTTTCGACTTCGGCTGCTCTCCCTACTCACGGTTTCAATTGCATCTCTCTCGACTCTCCTCTCTCCTCTCTCTGTTTCTTTTTTTCTTTTTTTCCCTGTCTGTGCGTGTGTTGCTATGTGTGGGTACATCAAATATGTGTGTGGTATGTACACGTGTGTGTGTAGAATCTCCTAGGGTTTATTTACACAAGTGTGGAAATTTTCAATTTAGTCCCTCTAATTTAATTCAATATTATTCTATAACTAATCTCTTATAAAAGTTCCCATTTTACTAAAAAAAAAACCTCGCATTCGAATGCGATCTCATGCACGAAAATAAAATTCACGCTAACACTCTAAAATAACCCGGGATGTTACATGTTCCATTCTAATCTTGATGAGGGGCAGGTTGTGAGCCCGCATGTGCTTCATTTGATCGATTTGATCGAGCAGTTGAGGTGCCAGGATTTCCCTCTCAATGAAACTCTGGGACAAAGTGTCATACTTTGTTCGCTCCCGACGTCATATAGCCAGTTCGTCATGTACTTCAACATGAATGGGATTCACTGTTCTTACTGTAAGTTGCATATGATGCTTCTCACAGCAGAGGAAGATTTAAGGAAAGGAGTTCCGACTTACCTTCCGAAACCCACTTCATTTTCCGCTTCTTCCGAATCCAAGTCGAATGGGAAGAAGACAAAAGGAAATAAAAAGAAGGGTTTCAATGTTCCTCTGCATGCTAAGGTAGCGAAGCCCAATAGAGCTTATGAAGATAAGTGCCACCACTACCAGAAAGTCGGGCACTGGAAAAGAAACTGTTCGGACTATCTTGCACAGATAAGAAAGGAAAGAGCATCGACATCAGGTTCTTTTATTTTTCCTATTATTGATATCTCATTGGCTTGTGAAGCTATGGCATCTAATTGGATTTTAGATTCTGCTTTTCCTATTCACATTTTAGATTCTGCTTGTCCTATTCTCTGGATGCGGTTGCAGTGGGCATATGCGAGATTCCCTTACCCAGTGGGAGACTTTTGTTAAATGATTGCTATTTTGTGCCATGATGTGTGGCGAATATTATGTCTCTTTTTGTATTAGATACTGAGGATATAATGTAAATATTAAGAATCGTTCTTTATATTTATATGATAGTTATAATATTCAGATCATTTGTTGTCCAAACGAGCATGGTCATTACATATTGCGTACCTCACAAGATATCTTTAATACTAGAATTAATAAACATAAACAATTTGATATAAATAATACTGAACTTTGGCATATGCGGTTAGGTCATATAGGCGTGAAACGCCTAACCCAATTGGTTAAGAATGGTTTGATACTTAATCTCACCATTGAACCTTATCCAACTTGCGAATTTTATATTCGGGGTAAAATGACAAAAGCCCCTATAGGAGCGAAGTGAGGTTTACCGCTATGCCTATGATGTTCGGTGACCACGACACTGTTGGGCTCGTAGCCCGTAGAGAGTACCGATTAGCCCGTAGGGGACTAAACCAGAGAATGAATGAGTCACCACCCAGTGTGAACTGGGAAAGATTTAAAGCCGCACACACCCCTCGCAAGGGAATACCTCAAACCGTTGGGTTTGGAATGGTCCCTTACTTATGCCAGTATAATGTATGAGTTCGCACGATTGTATAGTCAAGTCTTAATGCAATTCATGCATAAAAGCGAATAAAAATGTAACAACATACTCAACCAAAATAATAGTCACGATAATGTGATTCCAAAAGCATATTAAATTAAGAAATACGAGATGCGATAACAAAAATTATAATAAACAATCAAAAGCAGGAAAAACGTCAATAAATAAATGTAACGCATATGGAAGTAACAATGCTAAGGTTGGAGAAAACATGCAATAGTACCAATAACGATGTAAAGCATAATGGGATAATAATAATAGTACAAAAGTCGTGCGTGATGGGCTATGGAAATAATAATGATCATAACATAAAGGAAACAATTCAAAAGCAAAGAAATGGCAAACAAAAAGGGGGTCAACACGCATATATGAGTATTTCCCGAATGGCACGTGCAGTTGTATCCCAAGTACGGACCGCACTACCGTCCATTCAGATTTGGCTATGGAATTTACGTCTGGGTTTCCATCTGATATACCGCAAGGGATAATAACACATAATCATCAATGCAATGTAAACGGACATAAAAAAAATAGACGCGAAATAATATAACAATGCATATACATATAATTATCAACATGAACAAACATAAACAAAATAAAGGCGAAATAATAAAATAACAATAAAAGTGAATAAGTAGATAAAAAAAATAACAAAATGCCAAAGAAGAAATGTGGCTAGAGATTTGGTCATTTTTGATGTAGGGCTTCGCATACCCGGCTGGACGTATTTCACGTCCAGCCATGCATGCATCATCCGGAACTATAAAAATAAATATGGTAAGGGTGTCCTCAGGTCTTACATTTTAAGTTGCTTTCTTGGAAGTGCGTTAGGCCGTCGCCGAAAGGATCGAAACTTGGTTTCAAGCCTTGGTTCCAGTTTTTATTTCCTGGTTCGTGCCTATTATTGCTGGTTCGCTGTTTTTGGTTCTTCTTCGCTTTTCTGCTTCACGTTTTGGTTTCGTCACAGCGTCAGGTCCATGTTTTGGTTTCCTCTCACGCTGTTGGTTCACGCCGCTGCTTTCTGCCTTCTATTTCACGCTGCTGGTTCACATTCTGGTTGCTAGTTTCTTCTCACGATGCTGGTTCACGTCTGTCTCTGCTCTTTCACTGCTGTCGCTTGTGGACGATGAGGATGGTGGGGGTGATGGGTATCTTGGGGAAGGCTGGTTGATGGGGGCTGATGAGGGTTACGGTGAAGATGGTGGCTGCCTCTTAGGGTTTTTCTTTGTTTCTCTTCTTTGTTTTTGTTTTGGTTTCTTTTGTTTGTTTTTTTCCTCTTTTTACTCAGCTTTCTGCTCTTCGTTACCAGCACCGGGTCAATGTTGATTACACCTTTTTGAAAGCGGCCTCATCCTTTTGGGATACTGAAAATCATGCCTTCTGATTCCCAGATTTTGAAATATGCCATCTCCCTGAGGAGTTTGCTGCCATTCTCGGCTTGCATTTTTCTCTTACTACCCTTCCGGTGATGTCGCGTTTCCAATGTCAATACCCTCGGGAAGCCTCCGAGGATTTCCTTTGTTGTCCTGAGGATGCGGAAAAGGTATTACCTTGTGCTTCGTCCATTGAGTTACATGTCATTTTACGTGTATATTCAGGATGAAGGTAGGGTCCCGTCCCTGGAGAGGTGTAGTCTTAATCTCTATCTTGGCCCAATATCTCTTAGTAGGATGTGTTAGTACCAGAGGCGAATATCGTTTATTACACATCATCGAGGGAATGTGATTTGGTCATGATCCTTCCCCCGTTATCTTGGCTGAGACGCTTCATGGTTTAGACAGGATAAATCACTATCATGTAAGCCGGTTTCTTGGGAGTACCCTTGTTATATAGGTTCGTCCTATCTTTTACCTAGCTATCATTTCAGATTTTCAACTTAGCGGATTGCTCAATCTTGCCTGGGTCACCTTTTCAGGTTTTCAATTCAGCGAGCTAAAATAATTTTTTTTTCAGATCTGGTTGCAAGAAAAGTGAAGGCTTATGGTTCATCCTCTGGCTTCCTGTCTTTATTTCTTATGGCCCTCGTCACCACCTTGCTCGGGCCTTAATAAAGAAAAACCTTCCTTATGCGGAATGGCATGAGTGGCTACTCCGCCTCACTACTGCAAACATCACGTGGATGTGTCCTTGGTGGCGTCTTAGTCATGTCACCGTAAATTTCCTCGGGCACTGCGTACCCATTCTCGGCCTATACTCCAGCTCATTATATCTTCCAGTCAGGGTTCCTCGACAATATGGGTGTCTCAATCACCCTGTCCTTGGACAACGCACTTTCTAAAGTGGGCCCCTGTCTCGTCGCCTCTTGGACCATTTCCAGACCAAATAGTCTCAGCGCCGGATGCGGCCCGTCGCTGCCCTGGGGCCTCCCAACACTCATTCTCCTAGATCTACTGACCTTGGTCCAGCACCTAAGAAACAAAAGACGTGATTTGTAATTACTTGACTCTAATCTTTCCCGGTTAGCTGGGATTTATGCAATCTATGAACATCTTGAACAATTGTTTCAATAAAGGTGTTTACAATACTTCTTAGTACATATGTAGGAAATAATAAACTACATTACAAGGATACCTCTGTTGCTAACTGTTCCTCACGGATTTTACAATTAACCATTTTTCTTGCTCACTCATGTTCTATATTTTGCTTGGGCTGTCCTTTGCGGATTTTCAACCGAACGAGCCTTTCTCTTTTTTTTTATGCAAAGTATTGTTTCAATCTGTCCATGTTGATGGGCTCGGTGAACTCGTTCCTTTCCAAATCTGACAGTCTCACTGCCACATTCCCCATAACCTTTTTGACTAGGTAGAGCCCTTCCCAATTGGGCCTGAACTTTCCCATTGGGTCCATTATCAGTGGCTTCAACTGCTTGAGCACTAGATCACCTTCTCTGATCTTGGTGGGACACACCTTCTTATTGAATGCCCTGGCCAACCTTTTCTGGTATCGCTGCATGTGGTACAATGCCTTTATCATTTTCTCATCCAGTAATGCTAGCTGTTCCAACCTCTGCGAGGCCCATTCCTGCTCAGGCAATCATGCCTCTGCTAGCACCCGCATTGACTGTATCTCTATTTCCACTAGTAACACTGCCTCCATCCCGTAAACCAAAACATAGGGTGTGGCTCCTGATGCCGTTCTCACCGAAGTTATATACCCCCACAGGGCATACGACAGTTTGTCAACCCAATCTTTTTAACTTTCTATCATCTTAGCTAGTATTTCCTTTATGGTTTTGTTGGCAACCTCCACCGCCCCATTAGCCTATGGCCCATAAGGTGATGATTTGTGAAGCCTTATCCCGTACTTCTACAACATCGCCTTTGTTTCTCCCTGAAATTGGACTCCATTGTCTATCACTATGTGATGTGGCATTCCTTATCGGCATATTATATTACGGGCTATGAACTTGGCCATCTGCTTCGCCGTAACATTACGGAATGACTCAGCTTCCACCTATTTCGAAAAATAGTCTACCGCCACTACTATGAAGCGGTGTTCATTTGATGCATGCGGCCTGATTTCTCCAATCATGTCAATACCCCACGCTGAGAAAGGCCATAGTTCTAATAGTTCATGCAATTTTTTAGGCGGTAGATGGTTAAAGATGTTGTGTGCCTGGTAATCGTGACAGTGCTTCACCAGCTTTACGCAGTCAGCTTCCATGGTCGAACAGTAAAATCCCTATCTCACTATCTTGCTAGACAAACTCAATCCATTCATGTGCGGTCCATATAGTCCAGCGTGCACCTCTTCCATCACCTTCTGAGTCTCTTATTTTCTTAAACATTTCAGCTGGATGCCATTGGCTTGTCTCTTGTACAGCTCTCCCCTCAAACTCACATACTGGGAAGCCAATTTCTGAATGGATATTATGTCTTTCTTGCCGGCTCATTCTAGGAATTCTCCACGTTCTAAATATTGCAGAATGTCGTATTACCAAGGTTTTCCATCGTCGACTTCTACTTCCAAGATTCTTTCTATCTCATAACTGGGTCTACTAGCTGTTGTGAGCATAAGAGTTCTCATTACCAGTTTTTTGGGTTTTCCCAAGTTACGGCTATGGTGGCTAATGCATCCGCCATTTGGTTCTTTTCTCGTGGCAAGTGCTGGAATTTACAGTCGGGGATAGCATGTGCCAACTTCATAAGATGGAGTAGGTAGGGTCTCAACTGGTCTTCCTTCAATTCCCATTCCCCTCGCATCTGTCGAACTACCAACATCGAGTCTCCATAAACTTCTGCGTCCCTAGCTCCTATGGCTATTAGTGCGTTCAATCCAAAGACACTTGCTTCATATTCGGTCATGTTGTTGGTTACTCCGAACTTCAACCTTTTGGCCATAGGTAGGGTTTCTCATTCGGGGGTTACTATCACAATTCCTATTCCAGCTCCTTTGTAATTCACCGCCCCGTCGAAACACATTTTCCACCCTTGGGCCGTTATGGCTTTAACCTCCTCGTCTAGGAATTCGAACTTATACAGATCTCCTTATATGGGTTGTAATGCCAAGAATTCTGCTACGGCTCGCCCTTTGATTATCTTAGAGGTGAGGTATTCTATATCGAACTCCATCAGCCACACCAAACATTTGCCCAACTTCCCCACCAGTGAAGGTACTGACTACAAATACTTTAGGGGATTCTTCTTTGGTACCACTTGTATCTTGTACGATTAGCAGTAATGATGCAACTTTCGGGAAGCCCATATCACCGCCAAACAGATCTTTTCCACCTTTTGATAGCGAGCTTCATACGGAAGCATCTTCTTACTGAGGTAGTAAACTGCATGTTCCACCACTGTCTCATCTGCATGTACCATCATTGCCCCTAGCGCTTCGGGTTCTATGGCCAAATACAACACCAAGGGTTTGCCCGGCCTTAGGGGTTTCAAGACAGGTGGTTTAACCAAGTATTCTTTGATTTTTTCAAAAGCTTTTTGACATTGCCTATTCCATTCCACATGCTGGTCCTTCCTCAATAGCTTGAAGATGGGCTCACATACTAATATTAGTTTAGCAATGAATCAACTGATATATTGGACTTTCATGAGAAAAGCTCTAACTTCATTTTCTGTCTTCGGTGCGGGCATCTCGGTAATTGCCTTTATCTTTTCAGGGTCCACTTCCATCCTTCACATTCCTACCGTATGCCCTAACAACTTTTCTGATGTTACCCTAAACACACACTTCTTGGGGTTGAGTCGGAGGTTGTACTTATCGACTATTTGAAGGAATTTCTCCAGTGCTTCTATATGTCCGGCCCTCATCTCTTACTTAACCATCATGTCATCCACATATAACTCAATCTCCTTATGCATCTAGTCATGGAATAATGTAGTGGCCATTTGTTGATAAGTGGCTCCCACATTCTTAAGTCCAAACGACATCACCTTGTAACAATTTGTACCCCACTCAGTGACAAAGGCAGTCTTATACTTGTCTTCTTCGACCATGAAGACCTGATTATATCCTGAGAATCCATCAGTGAACAAGTACATAGCAGATAAAGTCACGCTATCAACCAACAAGTCTATATGGGGTAGGGGAAATCATCTTTTGGGCAAGATTTGTTGAGGTCCCTATAATCCACGCACATTCTGAGCTTTCCATCCTTCTTCGGTACCGACATAATTTTGGCTAATCACTCGGGGTACTTCACCACCTCTAAGAACCCCACATCTATCTGCTTCTTGATTTCTTCCCTAACCTTTTCGGCCCACTCTGGTCTCATTCTTCGGAGCTTCTGTTTTACAGGCCACATGTTCGGATAAGTTGGTATCAGGTGTTGGGCAATACCCATGTATACTCCTGGCATGTCTTCATAGGACCTGGTGAATACTTTTGCATATTTTATTAATATTCTCTCTAATTATTTCCGCTCATTAGAGGTAACCTCACTTGCAATTGAAATTTCCTTGGGGTTTTCACATGTACCAAGATTAAATATGTTTGTCTTTGTTGAGTCAATGTCAAATATGCTCATGTCATGCATGTTATGATGTAGACTAACAGGAAAAGACTCGAACAAGTAAGTAAAATCAATCTCTTTTTTATTAATAAATGCAGGATTACAATCAAATAAGTCAGGAAAATAAACATCTTCGTAATTTGCAGCCTTGTCTTCTTCCGTCTTCTTGCTTTCTTCAAGCGTAAGATTCTCTAACTGCAGTAGTTCTTCTTCCCATTTATCTTCCTCTTTTGCAACTTCCTCTGCCTGTGGTTCTTTACCCATCACATCCTTGAAGATCTCGAATCCTGGTACTATGATCCCATTGATTTCTACGGGTTCAGGCTCTCCTTGATACCTTGTGGCTTTCACAAAGTATTTCATCAACTTCAACCCTTTTTTTCTTGGTCTTCGGCTCATTCCCATCAGATTCATACTCCAATCCTCTCTTAGTGGTATGTCCCTTGAAATCTGGCAGTGTTCTTATTCCCTGGCCTCTATCACTCAAGCCTGTGTCCGGCTCATATTTCATTCTTTCCATGAATCTAGCCACTTTAGGGTCCACCCATTCTTCAAAGTTTGCCGCCACTTGGAACCTTGTGAAAGGCTGTATGTCTAAAGCAGCCACAACATTGTCTACTTCAGCCCTGAGGTGATGACTTCCCCTCCATGCGGGAACTTAATAACCTGGTGCAAAGTGGATGGCACTCCCCCAAGTCTATGAAACCATGGCCTCCCCAATAATAGAGCAAATGTAGCTGGGATATCAAGCATTGTGAACTCAACCTCGTCTTCTTCGGGCCCACTTTGACTACTGTGACAAAAATACCTTCGACTCCCCGTTTGCTATCGTCATATGTTTTGATAGTCATGTTGGAGGGGCTTAAATCTGTTGTCCGCATACCCAACCTTGGCAGAATCTTAAAAGAGCACACATTGATAGTTGAGCCATCATCCACCATCACACAATATGTCTTTTTGCCTCTTACTTCCGCTTTTATGAATAGCGGCTTGTTGTGATTCCTCTCCCTTCAGGGAATGTTATCATCTGCCTACCCTCTTTCTGTACCAACCCTATGAACATTGTAAGGTTTGCATCTTCATGTACCATTATCTTGCTTAGAGCTTCTATCATGGCACACATGTGCTCTTGAGAGGTGCATAATAACTCCCATATGCTCACATGTGCCAGTGTCTTCTTCAATTTATGCAACACGGTATACCTCTCGGTGTTATCCGTATTTCCGTCACCTCTTGGCCTTCTTTTAGCAATACTTTGCCTTTCTCCATTACATCACTGTAAAAATGTCCACTGCGAGTCATCCCCTTTACCTCCTATTCGTCAATGCTTGAGAATTATTCCCTGAAATATATCCCCTACCCTGTTTCATCTTCAATACTGATGTCCCATATCCCCACGCAATAAGCTTGGTGGTTGAGAGTTTGGAGGACAAAGCTTTCGGGCAGGCCGGAGTTGATAATGTAGGTGGGTGGTGGAACAAAGTGGTAGTTGGGTAGATGGTTTCTTTGTGTGTTGGATTGTTCTTTTTCCGGGTCGGATATCTTATGGCTGTCAATGAGGTCTTGGATCTCATGCCTAAGGCGGGTGCAGTTGTCAGTGTCATGGCATTTTTGTTGATGGAAGTGACAATATATGTTTAGGTCGAGGTGGCGTGGCACATGGTTTGGAAGTGGTTTGGGTTCTAAGGGTCTCAGGAGTCCTTGCGTCTTTAGCTTTTCAAACACATTTGACAAAGGTCTACCAAAATTGGAGAATCACCTATTTCTGATGGTGGCGACCTCAGCAATAGCGAGCTTGGTCCCTGAAGGCCCCCCAATGGACTTTCTATTCTGGCCGTAAAACTTTCTGTTCTCGGCTTCCTCTTCCTCGATATCCATGACAGTTTCTCTTACCTATCGAAAGTCACTAATCATGGAGGTCATCCTCCTCAACTTGTTATAAATGGAGGGCTTGGTGCCCTTAATGATACTCTTAATCTGGTCATTCTCCGAGGGCCGTGTCTGCATCTTCAAGAGCTGGCTTCTCCAGCGATCCACATAATCTTTGAATCTCTCTTCTAGCTTCTGGTTGGTGTTTTCTAGGTAACGGAGTCACAAGTCTATCTCTATGTCCATGACATAGTGGTTCATGAAGGCCTCCGCTAATGCCCTCCAGTCATCCCTGACTTTTTCTCTAGGCCATGATATCATACTACGGGCGCCCCTTCTAGTGAAATCTCGAACATCTTCTTCACCTGGCGCTTCGACAAACCCATTGAACTCATCACTGAAACATATTGTCGGAGATGGACATTTGGATCTTCATTTTCGTTGAACTTGGCCATGTCGGGCATCTTAAACTGGGGAGGCAGCTGTTCTTCGAAAGTCATTGCATCATAATCTAATAGATCTTCATGTTTTCCCTTCATCTTGCGGGTAACTGACTCTACTTGTTCTCTGAGTTTTTGTAACTCTGCCTGAGGCCCGACTATCCTTTCCGCAGCATACTCAGCAATGTCATCATCAAAAACAGGGATTTCTTCGCTCACCCTATACGGGGGCTCCTCATGCCTTCCAACCTCATTGTTTTATGTTCCCACTATACGGAGTGCTGTCAGACTGGCTACAACGTTGGTCAAAGCATGTAGTTGCTCGGTAATTTTGGTGATGTTGGACTCCAATTTATCCTTGCGGGAACCTTAGCTGCCTAACGCATCCATGCTTGCTAACCTCTTCTTGACAAGTCTTCATTTTTATCTAACCCAAAGGATATCCATGATCGCTTTTAAGACAATGGGTTAGCATGATACGTGTATGCATGTGATGCATGAGATGCATGTGGTTATCAAAACAGTATATACCCTTCCGACCTTATTCCTCCCACACCCGTGGTAAGTCCATTTCTTCCCTAGGTATGACTCATTTTATGCACCAATGTGGGGTACACAAAATCATTTTCTCCTACGCTACATGGGTGAAACTTGGCTACCTCAGTAACTTTTCATCAGTAAAAGACAAAGACCGACCATTTACAAGATTGACTAAGCCTATTATGGAGATCGTGCCATTGTATAAAAATGACGAATGGAGCCCTCGGTAATCATGGTTGTGGCGGAGACGGACTTGGAGATATCCAAAAGTATACAAATATGCCATATCAAGGCATACCCTTCCTGGATGAAAGCAATTGCGGATATCGGACTCATGCATTTGGCATATTCGGATCATGTTTGGACCTTCTAAGCCGATCAAGGTTTTCATACAAGTTGGCCCGTTATCATTTTAAAGCGTTCAATCAGATTATCTCGAGGTGTAATCTTGTCCCAGTTGAAAAGGCCCAACAAGATTACACTTTTGGATAAGGTGGCTAAATAACTTCAAATGATAGGGGGCCCAAACATAAGGTAGCCCATCGTCACTTCGAAAAATTTTGGCCCAATCATCATAAGATACAAACCCGTCCCAGTTTAAGTGGCCTAACAAGTTCGTATCCTATGATGAGAAGCTCAATTGGATCCAAATGATAATGGGCCCAAACACAAGCATGCATGGTAGCTTCTATAGGACACAAAACTATAGTTCATATGTGGGCTTATAAGGGTATGAATAAGGCTCTCATCGGCGAAGGGTTGCACACATCTAGGTCTCCCCACTCAAGGGTTCGAGCGACCAAGTGAGCACGCCTTTTTTATACCCTAGGGTACGTGCCAACGAGTGATAGTGATGAGTGGTAAATGTATCACTATTTCCCACTCATTTAACCTAATATTTTGAATAGATTCTTGCGTTTTATGAATATTTTGATGTGTTTTGTGTTATTTTGTAGATAAATAAAGTTTCAGGACATTCTGGAGGTGATTTGGGGCTAAAATAATGAAAAAGGACAAAAATGGCAAAATCGTCATTTTGTGCGTCGCGACGTGAAATTTTTTGGCGTCGCGACGCCTAACGTGCGCCGCTCCATGCTAACATGCGCTGGGGACACGTGTCAGAATCTGAGAAGTTTGACTTTGCTAACATGCACCGTGCCACATGTCAACATCACAGCTCATCTGTTAACGTGTGCCGTACCACATGTCATCATCCTTTGGTGCCGACAATCGCCATCGCCATGTGTCGCCACAGGTCAGCCACATCATCGCCATGTCAGCAGAAGAACGAGTCAACTTTGCCATGTCACCGCCATGTCATCATCAGCCAATCATAGCGCTCCACGTGTCACAATCATGTGGTACCGACAATTGCCATCGCCACGTCATTTCAATCAATCAGCTCTCAACCGCCTCTGCCATGTGTCACCTTATCACCTTATCCATTGCCACGTGTCGAGCTTTCCTATGTGACAGGTCGCCAATCATGTGCATCGTGACGCGTCACCACCACCGAGGCCTATAAATTCAGCTCATTCTTCTTATTTCAGATGTACCTTCCTCTCTGAATTCTCTGATGTAAATAAAGAGTTTGTATCTAGTTTTCCTTAAATTTCAGTTTTGTAATTAATTTTTAGTTACTTTCTGTAATAATAATTTACTTTCTTTACTTTTTCAGTTTTTACTATTCAGCTATGATGAGGTAACTTCCCCCTGCTAGGGTGAAAGGTAAAACTTTTATTACTACTATTTAGATTAATCTCCCTTAATTATAATATATTCACTATTTAAAATTTAAAATTTGACTTAACAAGGATACCGCTATATTGGTCTGTTGGTAATCAATTATAAACTGGTTTTAATCTGACTAAGCATGGATACCGCCTGTTTGGTCGGTTGGTAATTTACCGCCTATATGGCTGGTTTATGGACAAATATTGATACCGCCTTTATGGCAGGTCGGACTTAATTTGACTAAATCAGGTTACCGCCTATATGGCTGGTTGGTAATGTTATCACAAGTTAATATATTATATTAAGGGAGATATCTAAAATAGTACTGGTAAAAGAAGATCCTTTAACCCTATCATTTTATTTTATTATAATTTTACTTTTCAGTATTTACTTTACCACATTTACATTTCAGCATTTTACTTTATGTCTTTTATTTTTAAGTTCTTACTAGCCTTAGATATGTGTCGTAGCTAAGTTAGTTATTTGGGTTGTGATGAATTTTAATATCACCGGTTTATAAGGGGTTATTTTATAGTTTGGGTAATTTAAAGGTTTACTTATTAAGTCTTAAGCTTAATGCATCTTGTTAACTGGCCATTAATAAGATTGATCTGGTAAATCTAAAATAAGCTTGACAAATGAATTTTAGGTTTCAGCCTTAGAATTAATAGCCCACGATCTTATTTGATGATAGATAACCCTTTAATAGATTTCCTTACAGGATAGACATATACCTGTCGGGCGGAGGTAGCCACAATTGGAACTTAAACTTAATAAATCCAGGTAATTTGGTTGACATAGACATATGGTTCAATTGGGTTAAACTGGGTATTTGCATCTGACCATCGACAGAGGCTTTCGCATAATTTCGTGTTCCAGGTTAGTAAACCGATATATTACTCAAACATTAAATAACCACTTCATCTTTAAAATGATATTGGAAGAAATCACAACCCTAGATAGTTTTATAAATTTGAATTTTCCTCAACCTACTTTTGCGCATTTTTATTCACTTGTTTTTAAATTTAAAGTCATCACATAATCAATCAGTCAATCTGTTAGATACTAGTAATCATTTGGCCTCATAAAATTAATAGCTTAGGTTTTAAGTCATCGTGGGATCAATACTTTTTATACTACTTGAACGATACGTGCGCTTGCGTATTATGCATGTGATTTCGCACCGGTCAAGTTTTTGGCGCTGTTGCCGGGGACTTATTTATCTTTCACTATTAGTTTTGAGGTTAGATACTTTTACTTGTATCTAATTTCTTTTTACTTATTGTTTTTATTTTCTTTTGTTTCAGGTTCTCAGACACTACATGAGACGAACCAGAAGCTTTGAAATCCTACCGCTTGACCTAGAGATTAAAAGAACTATCAGACAGTTACGAAAGGAAAGGCGAGAAGCCCAAGAAGCAATCATTAACATGGAACCTGAACATTTGGAGGTTGCACCACCAATTCCCATTCGAGACAGAACCATTCCGGTGGTAGATGGCTTCATTTCCTGTATTGTACTTCCTCTTTTACCAGCAAATGCGTGTGACATCAAAACATGCATTCAGATGATTCAGCAGTCAGTGCAATTTGGGGGGAAAGCAACTGAAGATCCTAATACCCACATCAACAACTTCCTGGAAGTTTGCGACACTTTCAATTACAACCGAGAAGCTGAAGAAGCAATGAGACTGCTTGTTTTTCCATACTCCTTGAAAGACAGAGCTAAAGCTTGGCTACATTAACTACCTGCAGGTTCCATCACAACTTGGAACACTCTAGCCACAAAATTTCTTGCAAAGTACTTTCCACCAGCCAGAACTGGAAAGCTGAGGAATGACATCACATCCCTTATGCAACAAGACTCGGAAACTATCTACGAAGCTTGGGAAAAGTACAAAGATTTACTCCTGAAATGTCCTCACCATGAGATTCCAAAATGGCTTCAAGTCCAAACCTTCTATAATGGACTTTCTGGACTGATGAGAACCACAATTGATGTTGCTGCTGGAGGAGCTTTGATGGCAAAATGAGAAGATCAAGCCTGAGACCTAATCGAAGAAATGGCCAACAACAATTCCTTATGGCGAACAGAAAGGAGCATGATCCAAAGAATTGCAGGAATTTATGAAGTTGGATCCAATACAACAGTCAACTCCAAGCTGGATCAGATATGCAAATTCATGGAGTCTCTTACCACAGGGTCCACAAGTTCACCATATGGAGGAGCACCAGAACTAAACCAACTTGAAGAAACGGTGAATTTTGTCAACAATTTCAACATAAATGGGAACAATCCATATTCCAACACCTATAACCCAGGGTGGAGGAATCATCCAAATTTCTCATGGAGCAATAATTCAGGGCAAAAGAATTATCCACCACATGTATTCCAACAGCAACATAACAAGGGACAGGAGCAGGCGAATCAACCAAGAATAGAAGAAGTGATGGCTCGGTTAAAACGTACGATGCTATGTTTCAGAGCCAATCTGCTTCCATCAAAGCACTGGAGAATCAAATTGGACAACTGGCTAATGCTCAGAGTTACAGTCCACTAGGGAATCTTCCCAGCAATACAAAACCAAATCCAAGGAACCGAGGGAAGGAGCAATGTCAAGCCATTACTTTGAAAAGTGGTACTGAGATCAACAAAGATGTTGGAATCAAGGCATCCATTGAAGAAGTTCCAAAAGATACAGTTCCATAGATGGAGGAAAAAGAAGCAAAGGAAAAAGATCAAATCACTCCACCTTCACCATTTTCAAAGCGACTTCAGAAAAATAAGCTGGACAAGCAATTTGCTCGATTCCTGGAAGTGTTTAAAAAGCTGCCTATAAGTGGTAATTATATCACTATTTCCCACTCATTTGACCTAATATTTTGTATAGTTTCTTGAGTTTTGTGAATATTGTGATGTGTTTTGTGTTATTTTGTAGATAAATAAAGTTTCAGGACATTCTGGAGGTAATTTGGAGCAAAACAGTGAAAATTGGACGAAAATGGCAAAATGGTCATTTCTCGCGTCGTGACGCGCAAGCCTATGGTATCGGGACACCTAATGTAAGCCGAACAGTGCTAACATGCACCGGGTCCACAAGTCAGAATTTGAGGAAATTTGACTTTGCTAACATGCGCCGTGCCACTTGTCACCATTACAATCGATCTGCTAATGTGCGCCGTGCCACGTGTCAAATACCTGTCGGGCGGGGGTAGCCATAATTGGAACTTAATCTTAATGAATTCAGGTAATTTGGTTGACATAGACATATGGTTCAATTGGGTTATACTGGGTATTTGTGTCTGACCATCGACATAGGCTTTTGCATAATTTCGTGTTCCAGGTTAGCAAATTGATTTATTACACATAGATAAGAGAATCAATTCATCTTTATATAATATTATGTAGAGTCACAACCCTAGATCGTTGAGTCTTTTCTTTTATTTTCCTTAGAATTTTCTTTTGAGTCTGTTTTTATTTTAATTAGCAAATCCACATTCAACCAACCAAAAGCAATCAATTCCCTTCTCCATATAATTAGATACCTGTAAATAAATAGTATCAATAATTAATAACAACAGTAGGAATTAAGTCATTGTGGTATCGATATTTTTATACTACTTGAACGATACGTAGGCTTGCGTTATATGTGTGTGTTTACGCCGGTCAAGTTTTTTGCGCCGTTGTCAGGGACTTATTTTTCTTGAGTTATTAATTTTGAAGCTATCTAATTAACTTGTATCTAATTTTCTTTATTTTATTTTGTATTTTTTATTTCATTCTTTTTGTTTTCAGGTGATTGAAAAATGGAACATTATTGGGAGATTGAGAGATCACGAGCTTTACTAGAAGATACACCCCAAATCTGAGAGCAACAGTCCGATTTTCTGAGGCCTATTGTTCAGCCCAACAACTATCACTGGATGTCAGAACCAAGCAATACCACATTTGCTCAACAAGTTACAATGGGGAGATGTGACATATGTAATGGTAACCACCCGAGAGATCATTGTGAGTACAACTACAATCCAGGGTGGCAGACCTATCAAAATCCTGCATGGTATAAAGAACCATCATACTTTCCATCTTATCCACCATCCATCAACGATCTTCATCAAGAACCAGAACCATCAAAGGAAGAACAATTGGTTGACATGATCAAAGATTTATCCAAGAAATAAGACGAAAAGTTGGATACAATGCTTGAAACATACCATAATCAACTCGAAAGTATTCAAAGACAATCAGCATCCATTCAGAGACTGACAAAACAAACGAGACAATTAACAGAAAACCAGAACTACATACCTCAAGAACCAGTTTCAGATGACACTGATGAAGCCTTCGAGTACCAATCATTTCACAATGACACTTCAACATAGGAGGAGGCTGAGCAGTATCAAGAATCAGAGGTATCAATTTAGGAGCCCAAACCATCGAAGTCTCTATTTGACTTTTATTATTAAGATTCTGACGAGGATGAAGCTGATATATTTGTACCAACTACACCAACAATGGAGGATCAAACTTTCAATCCTCAAAATGAAGATCTTGGAGCATGCTTTACCATGATGTTTGATGAAGATCTACCTGAACCATCTATTCCAGTCGTATTAGAGGATGAAGACCTAATGTCAGAAACATCTTTACATCCTCACATTGATACTTCTGGAGCATGCATTTCACATATGATGGATGAAGAACTGAACGAGGAAATCCTAAAATACACCTGTGAAGAAAAGGTGGAGCAAGAAACAGAGTAAATGGAGGAGCAATTGTCAGACCAAATTTAAGATCTCAGGCATTCAGGAGAAACATCACTGTTTTGGGGAGTACAATTAAGAGATATCACCCAGAAGCTTGATAGAATGGAACTTCTATTCAATATCAAGCACCATATGAGACCTCCTAATTTTATTTCTTTCTTTTCAGGAACCACTGGAGCGACAAAGATTAAAAAGGTGGCACAAGCATTGAATGAGACAAAACCCTTTTTGCCACTTTACCATTGGAAGAGACCCTTCAAAAGCAACGCAAATGGGAATGTCTTTAATAGGACGTCCAAAACGACGTTGAAACCTCCTTGACAGATGGATTTCAGTCACGTCTGGCTGAAGATTAAAAATTTAGCGCTAGCAGGGAGGCAACCCATGCACTTTGTTGTAATTTCTGTTTTTATATTTTGTGTATACATGTTGTAGATTTTTTTTTAATTTTGTGTGTTATTTTTGTAGGGAAAAGCACAAATGGAGCATTTTAAGATAGAAGGAATGGTGTTTGGCAATCACAAAGATGAGAGCCAATTCATTACTGATGGTTGAGTAAAGAATGAATTCTTGAGACACATCCTTATGAATTTATACTAAGCTAGTGGCGTATTGCGTACACAATTCTGTTGCCTTAATGATTACTTGGATTTACTTTTCTGTTTTTATTTCTTATATTTTCGCCGACAAGATCTAAATTTTTTAAACTTTTCACGATTTATTTTAACGTTCATCTAATAATTGTCATTTGGCAGGTACTAGTGCTACTATTACTCACCCATTTTCAGGTTCTATAAATTCAGCTCTACATTTCTTTCTTCGACACATCCAGATATACATCCAAATAAGAGAAAGAAAATGGAAGCAACATCACAGCAGTGAGTCAAGAGAATTTGTGTTTTCTGTGGATCCAATTCTGGTAATAAACCAGAATTCATTGAGGCTACAAAGGAATTGGGGAGAGTCATAGCAGAACGAAATATGCACCTAGTATATGGCGGTGGCAATCTTGGATTGATGGGATGCATTCAAAAGCCGTTCAGGATGGTGGCGGTCATGTTTTGGGAATCAATCCAAAAACTTTGGTGAACGAACACATAATCGGAAAAACAAATGGAGAAAAACGTATTGTCTCGGGGATGTCTGAACAACTCCTTGAAATGGTCAATACTGCTGATGCGTTTATTGCTTTACCAGGTGGGCTCAGAACATTTGAAGAAATATTCACAGTGGCATCATTGGCGCACTTGAACATTCATCGGAAGCCCATTGGATTACTCAATATTGAACATTTTTTCGATTTCCTGTTTCTATTTCTTGCGGAAGCCAAAAGACATGAGTTCGTTACAAAATCAGTACATGATATTTTCCTGACTGCAACAAAGGCCAAAGAATTAATTGACCAAATCCTAGTATTTGAACCAAAAATCGACCCTATTCTTTTCAAGTTGAGCTGGTCAGAGAGCGATCGTGGTAAGAAGCGTAAATTGGACATAGATCTTAATCGGTAATTTTTCGTAGATTTTCAGCTAACCATGTACGACCTTATTAACTCTTCTTCTACTGTTTAAGACATTGGGGACAATGTCTCATTTAGGTTTGAGGGAGGGAATTAGTTGATCAGTACCTTGTTTTTAGTTTGTTTGTTGTTTTTATTTTTAGTCCAAAATTTTTCGAAAAATACAAAAAAATTGAAAATTTTTCAAAAATTACAAAAATATTTTGTGTTTTTGAGTTTTTATTTTGACTAAAAAGGTGAAATTTGTAAGAGATAGCTGTGTAAGGAATTTTCACTCCTGAGACGTATCTTAAACCATTTTGAAACAAGTTAGTTTTTGTTTATTTCATTTTGAATTATTTAATTTATAAATTCTCCATAAAACGGACTGAAATAGATCTTCATAGGCTCAGTTGGCAGGTATTATCAACATACATAGTAACATACGAACATGAGCTAAAATTGAAAAGTTTGTAATATTCAGTGCTCTAGTTTAATTGGAGGAAGCATCTCAAAAAGTGATGGAGTAAAAAAAAAAACATCTGAAATCTGAGTTATTAAGTCTGTAA
Source organism: Zanthoxylum bungeanum (assembly GCA_019454045.1). NCBI lineage: Eukaryota > Viridiplantae > Streptophyta > Magnoliopsida > Sapindales > Rutaceae > Zanthoxylum > Zanthoxylum bungeanum. The sequence goes on along the minus strand of SKCR01004984.1, from coordinate 29,266 downwards.
GGGTGATTTAACACCTAGTGCCCTAAAGCCAACTGGCCCAAAGCTCGCTACATGGATCAAAGGTGCTGCAAAAATATATATATTTGAAGTCTGAGTAATTAAGTCCGTAGGGGTGTCTTAACACATGGTGCCCTAAAGCCAATTGGTTTGGGAGCCACCAACCCAACACTCACTACATAGACGGAAGATATTGTATATAAATAAAAAAAAATCAAAAATCAAACAAAAAATCAGAAAATTCCGAAAAATTATTCCATTGCTACAAAAAGGTGTGAATTCTGATAAAACTTTAGGACAAAAATATTACTCTCTTATCAACTGTACTTATGACTGTTGTGGGCAAAAATGAGTTGTTAAAAATTTTGTTGGCTGTGTATATGGAGAATGGTAAATATAATAGGAGAATTACTTTTTTAGTAATTTAGAAAGAAACAAAACAATTAGTAACTTGGAGTAGAAGTTTCACCTGATTAGTCACTAACTTCTTTATTCTCTTTTCGCTTGTCTTTTTTGCTTTTGTGTGCATTAGTTTCACTACCTTTTTACTTTTGTAAAATGTTTGTGGGTATCATTGCTGTAAACCCTCACGAGACTACAACTCGTCCACTAGGAACACCTAGGGGTTTAAAGGCTTGTTGCATTTGCTAAATGCAATCGTGATCCCTACGAAAGTGGTTTAGTTAAATTTTATTTTGAAGATGTTTATGTTATTTTACTCTATGTTTTGCTCGAGGACTAGCAAAATGTTATGACGCGGAACTCACTTGGATGTTTAAGGCCAAGCAAACCCCTCGTAACGGATAGAACCCCAAGCACCGCGAATTTGATTTTGTAGGAACAAAACCCCTCCAAGGCCACAAAGAAGACCCACAAAGAACTTGTCTTTGAGAACCCTTAAGATGATTCCTTGAGGTGTTCTGCTAGCACGGAGACGCCACTAAGGTTGCCACTCCTTAGATAAGTCAATTGCATGAAATAAGGGGAATCCCTCCCTTAAGCAATTTTTGAACAAAGCCAAGCTCTCATTGGAGATGAATTTCCAAATTTGATGATTAGCATCTCATTAAGATAAAATGAGTTTAAATAGTACAATGAAAGAAACCCTAATGGGTGCAAAATGACCAAAACACCCTAAGTTGCTAACTAATGGCTATATAAATGGCCATGCCCTCAATAGACATTTAATAACAAACAGAAAGTCAAAAGAAACAAAGACTTAATCAATAACAAACAAATACTTAATAAATAACTTTGCCAAAAAGTCTAAAGTAAAATAAAAAAAATCATAAAAGTCAACAAATGTGGAAAACTTTTCCAAATTTGTCTAAAGTTGTTTCCTTGCACCAAAAGTCCTCCAAATTCGTGGCTTCCATGTATAAAGGCATAATGATGTGTCATAAAGTCCAATAAGTCTTGTTTTGGCCGAATATTTAGTGTCGGGCTTGAATCGGCTTGATCCGTTAAAAATATACTCGGCTTCAAGATTGCTGGTGTGTTACTCTGGTATGACTTGGGTCAAGTGAAATAGCTTTGGACCCACTCCATTGAAGCCCTCATATGATGCCAATATACCCCGGAGTTGTCTGTCACACTCGACCATGGCATTATGCGATAGCCCCGCCATTGCATCTCTGATCTTCTTAGCTCTTTGGCGTGTGATTGGCCCTGTTGGCAATTGCAGAGGATCTAATGTTCCTTGAGTTGTTGGATTCATGTCATTCCCTCTCTCTTGAAAAGGATTCGACCTCGAATCTGTACCTGCATAAAAAAGAGTTAAGTCAGAAACATTAAATGTCGCAGACACATTATGCTCACCTTGTAAATCCAGCTTGTATGCATTGTCATTAATCCGTTCCAAGACTTGAAATGGACCATCCCCTCTTGGTTGTAGCTTGGATTTACGCTGTTCAGGAAATCTTTCCTTTCGCATGTGTACCCAAACCCAATCTCCAGGTTGAAATACCACACGTTTTCTTCCCTTATTGGCATGAGAAGCATATTATTCATTCTTTCGTTGTATATGCTCTCTTGCTTTCTCATGTATGTGTTTCACCAAATCAGCTTTCTTTTTTCCATCTAACCCTACATGCTCATTAATAGGCAATGGTAGCAAATCTAATGGAGTTAGTGGTTGAAAACCATAAACAATTTCAAATGGTGAATAAGATGTGGAAGAATGAATGCTACAATTATATGCAAATTCAACAAAAGGCAAACAATCCTCCCAAGTTTTCAAGTTCTTAGAGACAATAGTACGCAATAACTGAGTCAAAGTCCTATTAACCACTTCAGTCTGTCCATCAGTTTGGGGATGACAAGTAGTAGAATACAAAAGTTTTGTTCCTAACTTACCCCATAAAACTTTCCAAAAGTGACTAAGGAATTTAACATCACGATCTGAAACAAGACTATGTGGAATTCCATGGAGTCGTACCACTTCTCTAAAGAATAAGTCAGCAATGTTAGTGGCATCATCAGTTTTATGACATGCTATAAAGTGTGCCATCTTACTGAACCTATCAACCACTACAAAGATGGAATCTCTACCATGCCTAGTCCTAGGTAAACCCAATATAAAGTCCATTGATACATCTACCCACGGCTCACTAGGTACAGGCAACGGTGTATACAACCCATGAGGCATAACCTTAGATTTAGCCTTTTTACAAATCAAGCATTTATCACACAAACGCTCAATATCTCTCCGCATTTTAGGCCAATAAAAATGTTCACTCAATACCCCTAAGGTCTTAGAAATGCCAAAGTGCCCCATTAAACCTCCCCCATGCGCTTCTCCAACTAACAACTCACGCATACTACAAACAGGAATGCATAATCTATTCTCCCTAAACAGAAACCCATTATGTTGATAGAATTTATTAAAGGTAGACTTTTCACATGCAGCATAGATGGTACTAAAGTCAGTATCATTTTATAAAGTTCTTTAATAAATTCAAACCCAAGCATTCTTGCACTCAATGAAGTAAGTAAAGCATACCTTCGCGATAGTGCATCAGCGACAATGTTTTCCTTACCTTGTTTGTAGCGAATTACATATGGAAATGTCTCAATGAACTCCAACCACTTTGCATGTCGTTTGTTCAACTTACCTTGGCCCTTCAAGTGCTTCAATGATTCATGATCAGTATGGATCACAAATTCTCGAGGCCACAGATAATGCTGCCAAGTCTCAAGGGCTCTCACTAGCGTATGCAACTCCTTGTCATATGTGGGGTACCTTAAAACTGCTTCATTCAGCTTCTCACTAAAGTAAGCTATTGGTCGCTTTTCTTGCATAAGAACAGCTCCAATGCCTATTCCGGATGCATCACACTCAATCTCAAATGTCTTTTCAAAATTGGGTAGCGCCAAAACTGGTGCACTACATAACTTCATTTTAATCCTGGAATGCACGCTCCTGCTCTTCTCCCCATTTGAAACCAACAGTTTTCTTCACTACTTCAGTCAGTGGTGCAGCAATACTACTGAAGTCCTTAACAAATCTGCGGTAGAAGCTTGCTAATCCATGGAAGTTTCTAACTTCTGTCACTGTCGTTGGTGTAGGCCAATCCTGAATCGCCTTCACCTTCTCTACATCAACTTCGATGCCATCTGCACTTACAACAAAACCAAGGAAAACAATCATATCCATACAAAAAGTGCACTTACCAAAGTTAGCATACAGTTTTTCCTTACTAGGTTCGGTCACACTCCCCTCACGTGTTTTCCCCAAGGTTGTGTTTGCACTCTCAATCTCTCAATCTCTCTCAATTTGCAACTTGACTTGATCCTCGTGGACTTGCTTTGGTGTGAGTGGGTACAAGGTAATGGGTTTTCCCTTATGTTGAAAGGAATACTTATTCTTGAACCCATCGTGAATAACTTAACTATCAAACTGCCACGGCCTGCCCAAAAGAATATGTCCTGCATGCATCGGTATTACATCACATAGGACATCATCCGTGTATGGCCCAATGGTAAAGCTCAATAACACCTGCTTTGTCACCTTTATCTCGCCACAATCATTTAACCACTGCAACTTATAAGGCTTGGGATGCTTCAAGCAATCTAATCCCAACCTCTCAACCAAAGCCGTACTTGCGACATTAGCACAACTGCCCCCTTCAATGATCATACTACACCCTTTACCATTCACACGGCATCTGGTATGAAATATTTTCTCCCTCTGTTGATCACTCTCATCCTCAACAATTTATGCACTCAAAACACGCTTGACAACTAAGGACAAGTTATCCAACGGGTATGCAGCTCCCTCTTTGTCACTAGTATCCTCAATCTCAAGCTCATCATCATCAACCTCAACCTCACTGTCAGTAGAATGTACTTCACCACTCTTCTTATCAATCACTAAGGTGCGCCTGTTGGGGCACTGTGAAGAATAGTGTCCCATGCCCAAACACTTGATGTCCTTTGTCTTTGGTGTTGTACCTTCAGGTTTCGTTATAGCCTTGCTCGGTTCTGAAACTTCTTTATCCTTGGCACCAGGTTCAGCCCTTGGCTTGTTAAAGCCTCCATCTCGTCGATCATTAGGAACCCATTTCCCATTCCATGTAGAAGAAGTATGAGTACAAACTCTAGATGTAGACTTCTTCTTGAGTTGCCTTTCTACCTTGACAGCCATGTGAAACATATCCTCCAAATCAATATAATGATGCAACTCCACCATGTTGGCAATCTCTCTGTTCAAGCCCCCTAAAAACTGTGCCATAATAGCCTCTGCATCCTCCCTACATTCGCCCTGATCATGGCAACCTCCATCTCAGTATAATAATCCTCTACACTCTTGGTCCCCTGATACAAATGTTGTAGTTTCTGATACAACTTTCGTAGTAATGGCTGGGTATAAATCGTTTCCTCATGAGACCTCGAAGTTCTTCCCATGTCTGAATTGGCCTCTCATAATTCCTCATTCGGTTGGTGACAATCTGATCCCACCAAATCATAGCATAATTTGTGAATTCCATGACTTTTAGATTGATCTTCTTCTCATCTGAGTAATGATGACAATTGAAAATCAATTCTATTTTCTTCTCCCACTCAATATGCTTCTGGATCATTCTTGCCTCGGAAGAGTTGGTATTTTGATCTTGATGCTGCTCAAATCACCATCAACAGCACCATGTCTACCGTAACCCCTCCTGTCATAATCCTCACGCCTGTCATCAAATGCACCTCTACCATCAAACCGCCTATCCCTCCTATCATTCCTCCCATCAAACTTCCTATTAGGCCTCCTATCAGCCCTGGCTGATGAATCTCTCCTCCACATCATTAAGATCATCAGAATCATCAAACTCATTTTCAGCTTCTTCTTCATCTGGTGGTACCTGTCGTGGTGCCACATTCTGAGGTGGTGGTATATGTCGAGGTGGTGGTCTGGGAACACTGCCTGTTCGATTACTCTCTACTTCCCTGGACAACTTATCAAAAGCAGGATTCATGTTTTCCATCATATCCATGAATTTCCTTTCTAAAGCCTCAAGTTTCTCATCCATTGTCAAACTAGTACCTGCCATCTCAAAGCTTCAACAAACAGATTAGAAGTAACAATATGTGAAAATAATTAGATATCCTCACAACCTCACAATCTCACAAGCTCACGTGTTTACACTCAAATATGTATCACTCCACTCGTGTTTACACTCAATATGTATCACTCCACTCGTGTTTACCCTCAATATGATGTGAATATGACTTACCCAAAGTTCACAACAATGTGTAATCTTCAAGCTAGCATAAACAACAAGAACCAATAATGTATATAGGGTAGGTGGAATAATGCGAATAAGAATAGTAATCACGAAGACTCAATCAAAGAAACTTAAGCTAAAGAGCACGGAATAAGAAAAAAAATGAGTTAGCGAAATGCGCAAACAAACAAGCAAGCACTCAATGTGACACTTAGCCAATCTTGTAATCACTCTCTACTGTTTGTCTCACTTACTCTTTTTTTTTACTCTTTTCTCTTTTCACTCATTTCTTTTGCCTCTCACACTCATAAGTGTATACAAAGCAAATGAAATACAATGCAAATATCAATATTTCAAGAGGTAGCAAGTAAAACTTGCTTGGATATACACGAAATTAGTGCAAATTTGCTGCACCTAACCTCACTTCACTTTGATTTTTCAACATTAACAACACAAATCAGTAAAGGTACACTATGTATAACTCACGACAATTATCAACTTCATGCATTTCAATTTGTTTCATCATTCTTTCACTCACTTTCATCACCAATGCACTTAAACACTCTTTCTTTTCACTCAAACTCACAAGATTGCACTAAGATCACAAGAATGCAAATAAGCAAGTTCACGCAAATGCCAAGATGAATGATGTCAATTTTGATTTTTTGCAAAGTTGATATGAATAATACCTATGGAAACAACACTAATTGCACGTATTCAACAATAGAAAGACAAGATATGTCAATAAATCTCACATAGTCAAATCTGACTTGATTCTTTTTTTTAACACAAATAACTTAATAACAATGTTGAACACGTCCTAATAACATACAATTAACAAATAAACACTTGATTTAAGTAAAGAAAATAAAGCTCTAATTTTGACTCAAAGACCGAAACTAGAACATGAAGAAATACTCATGATCAATCAAAAACACTCAATGGTAGAATGTTATTCATGTTATTTTGATCACAAATAAACAAGAAACAACAAGAAACAACAAGATCCAACAAAAACTAATAATCAAGATGAACAAGTATCTTGATGACCAACAAACACAATAAAGACTAAATCAAAAGAACACGAAGTAAAGATAGAAAAATCAGACCTTGGAACCCTAAGCTCTGATACCAAATGACGCGGAACTCACTTGGATGTTTAAGGCCAAGCAAACCCCTCGCAACGGATAGAACCCCAAGCACCGCAAATTTGATTTTGTAGGAACAAAACCCCTCCAAGGCCACAAAGAAGACCCACAAAGAACTTGTCTTTGAGAACCCTTAAGATGATTCCTTGAGGTGTTCTGCTAGCACGGAGACGCCACTAAGGTTGCCACGCCTTAGATAAGTCGATTGCATGAAATAAGGGGAATCCCTCCCTTAAGCAATTTTTGAACAAAGCCAAGCTCTCAATGGAGATGAATTTCGAAATTTGATGATTAGCTTCTCATTAAGATAAAATGAGCTTAAATAGTACAATGAAAGAAACCCTAATGGGTGCAAAATGACCAAAACACCCTAAGTTGCTAACTAATGGCTATTAAATGGCCATGCCCTCAATAGACATTTAATAACAAACACAAAGTCAAAAGAAACAAAGACTTAATCAATAACAAACAAAGACTTAATAAATAACTTTGCCAAAAAACTCTAAAGTAAAAACACAAAGTCATAAAAGTCAACAAATGTGGAAAACTTTTCCAAATCTGTCTAAAGTTGTTTCCTTGCACCAAAAGTCCTCCAAATTCGTGGCTTCCATGTATAAAGGCATAATGATGTGTCATAAAGTCCAATAAGTCTTGTTTTGGCCGAATATTTAGTGTCGGGCTTGAATCGGCTTGATCCGTTAAAAATATACTCGGCTTCAAGATTGCTAGTGCGTTACTCTGGTATGACTTGGGTCAAGTGAAATAGCTTTGGACCCACTCCATTGAAGCCCTCATATGATGCCAATATACCCCGGAGTTGTCTGTCACACTCGACCATGGCATTCTGCGCTAGCCCCGCCATTGCGTCTCTGATCTTTTTAGCTCTTTGGCGTGTGATTGGCCCTATTGGCAATTGCAGAGGATCTAATGTTCCTTGAGTTGTTGGATTCATGTCATGTTAGGTTTGGGGGTGTGATGAGTGGTAATTATATCACTATTTCCCACACATTTGACCTAATATTTTGTATAGTTTCTTGCGTTTTGTGAATATTTTGATGTTTTTTGTGTTATTTTGTAGATAAATAAAGTTTCAGGACATTCTAGAGGTAATTTTGAGCAAAACAGTGAAAATTGGACGAAAAGGGCAAAATGGTCATTTCTCGCGTTGCGACGCGCAAGCCTATGGTCTCGCGACGCCTAACGTAAGCCGAACAGTGCTAACGTGCGCCAGGTCCACAGGTCAGAATCTGAGGAAATTTGACTTTTCTAACGTGCGCCGTGCCACGTGTCACAATCACAGCCGATCTGCTAACGTGCGCTGTGCCATGTGTCATCATCCTACGGTGTCGACAGTCACCATCGCCCCCATATCACCACGTGTCACTCCACCTGTCAGCCACGTCATCGTCCATATCACCGATTGACCGAGTCAAAATGCCACGTCACCACCACGTCATCATCAACCAATCACAACGTGCCACGTGTCGCAATTCTATAGTACCGACAGTCACATTCACCACGTGTCGCCACGTCATCGCCACGTCAGCATCAATTATTGACTCACTTATCCGAAATCGACACGTGGCGGATAAGAATCTGAGCCGACCAATCAGAAGCCGCCACGTGTCACAATAATTGAGCTTCAACCACCTTGCCACGTGTCGCCTTATCTCCTTATCCAAAATCACCACGTGTCATCACCTCAACATGCCACAACCAAAAAGCGCTGGCGTCGGGACGCCAAAGGCTTTGGCGTCGCGACGCTGGAGACCTATCCGCGCCTATAAATTCAGCTCGATTTCAGAATTCAAATCATCCCTTCCTTGAGTTTTGTAAGGACTCTAAGGATTGCATCTTGTGTGTTTTAGTTTTTGTAATTTTAATTTAGCATTTTTACTTTTATTATTTTTAATTATGCACTTTTAATTTTGTAATAAAATTTTATTTACTTTTTTATTTTATGTTTTGTAGTTAATTTACGCTGGGCTGGGTAAAATGTGAAACATTTAATATAATTATCTAGGTAAATCTCACTTAATTATAATTTATATATTATAATTTAACCGAATTAATTAATGGCAGACTTTATTACCGCCTATATGGTCGGTCTAAATATAAATTACTTTACCGCTTATATGGCTGGTCTTTACGTGAGAGATAATTACCGCCTATATGGCTGGTGTAATTGGACTAAATGGATTACCGCCTATATGGCTGGTTTTAAATGTTTAATATTATTAATTCCTGAGAAAGCAGAACAGAAAATAATTTATATATTATAATAAGTGAGATTCTTAGATAAGAAATATTAAATGTGGATCCTCTAACCCCAGCATTTTATTTTATTCTAGGGAAATGATGAACACAATATTACTAGGCTTAATAATTGATTTAATTATTATTGGTAATTCTTTAGTTTGTTTATTGAGTCTTAAGCTTAATGCTTTTTGTTGTCTGATCAACAATAAGATTGATATGGTAAACTTAAAATGAACTAGACATAGGGATTTTAGGTTTCAGCCTTAGATTCAATAACCCACGATCTTCCTTGAGGATAGATAACCCTTTAATAGATTTCCTTACAGGATAGACATATACCTGTCGGGCGGGGGTAGCCATAATTGGAACTTAATCTTAATGAATTCAGGTAATTTGGTTGACATAGACATATGGTTCAATTGGGTTATACTGGGTATTTGTGTCTGACCATCGACAGAGGCTTTTGCATAATTTCGTGTTCCAGGTTAGCAAACTGATTTATTACACATAGATAAGAGAATCAATTCATCTTTATATAATATTGTGTGGAGTCACAACCCTAGATCTTTGAGTCTTTTATTTTATTTTCCTTAGTATTTTCTTTTGAGTCTGTTTTTATTTTAATTTGCAAATCCACATTCAACCAACCAAAAGCAATCAATTCCCTTCTCCCTATAATTAGATACCTGTAAATAAATAGTATCAATAATTAATAACAACAGTAGGAATTAAGACCTAGTGGGATCAATATTTTTATACTACTTGAACGATACGTAAGCTTGCGTTATACGTGTGGGTTTACGCTGGTCAACTGCATATCAACATTCCATTCGCAGAAGCCTGATGAGCGGAAAATATATCAATATTTACCGCCCCTTTAACTTAATATTTTATTTAGTTTCTCGGGTTTAATGAACTTTTGATGTGTTTTAGTTTATTTTGCAGATAAAATAATATCGGGTCTCAATGAAATCATTTAGGATGAAATATGGGTCAAATAATGGCAATTATTGGACTTGATATTTTAATTTTGGAGATTGGAAACTTGAAATGGCGTTTTGACGAAGTGCAGTTTTGGAAATTCCAGTTTTGTGCATCTGTCGTATTTTGGGCATAACTATTTACTCAGATATCGGATTGAGCTGATTCAAGTTCCAGATTAAAGAAGACTCAATGATCTACAACTTTTAAAGAGAACATATTTTCAAATTCTGATGATTTCATTACCGAATTGATGAACCATCCAGAAGTGTGTGGAGTGTAATTATTAAAAGTCATTATCAATCATTTTCAAAGCAAAATATTAATTAATAAATAATTAATAAAAATTATCAAATCACCACCCAACAAGATAAGCAATTAGTGGAGCAATTATGGATTTGGTGGTAGTAATTAGTGGAGAAATAATAATGGATTTGGTGGAGAATTTGATGGATGATTGATGGTGGCAAAATTTTGCCTATAAATACCAAGCCATTTCATTTGTAAAATTCCTACTTTCTTCTTTGAAATTCTTAATGAATAAATAAGAAGATTGTATCTAGTTTGTTTATTTTTAGTTTTCAGTAATTAATTTTCAATTTCGCACTTTCTTTTCTTTACTTTTCAGTTTTACTTTCCGTAATTTACTTTTACGCATAACACTTTCCTTTCTTTACTTTTACAGTTTTTATTATTTACCATGAGGAGGTAACTCTCCCAGCTAGGGTGAAAGGTAATTCTTTTACTGTTACTATTTAGATTAATCTCCCTTAAAAATAATATATTCACTATTTAAAAATTGACTTAAAAAGGATACCGCCAGATTGGTCGGTTGGTAATTCATTTTAATCTGATTTAAACCTGACTAATAAAGGATACTGCCAGATTGGTCGGTTGGTAATTTAATTTTGGTTCCGCCTTTATGGCTGGTTGGACTTAATTTGACTTAATCAGGTTACCGCCTATATGGCTGGTTGGAAAAAGAATCACAAGTTTATATATTATTTTATGGGAGATATCTAAATTAGTAGTAGTAAAAGTAATTCCTTTTACCTTAACATTTTATTTTATTGTAATTTACTTTTCAGTATTTACTTTACCGCATTTTTACTCTATGTCTTTTATTTTCAAGTTTTTACTAGCCCTAGTTATGTGTTGTAACTAAATTAGTTATCTAGGGTTGTGATGAAATCCAATATCACTGTTTTATAAGGGTTAGATTATAGGTTGGGTAATTTAAAGATTTATTTATTGAGTCTTAATCTTAATGCTTTTTTCATTAACTGGCCATTAATAAAATTGATCTGGTAAATCTAAAATGAACTAGACATATGGATTTTAGGTTTCAGCCTTAGAGTCAATAGCCCACGATCTTCCTTGAGGATAGATAACCCTTTAATAGATTTCCTTACAGGATAGGAATATACCTGTCTGGCGGGGGTAGCCATAATTGGAACTTAAACTTAATGAATCAAGATAATTTGGTTGACATAGACATATGATTCAATTGGGTTAAACTGGGTATTTGTGTCTGACCATCGAAGGAGGCTTACACATAATTTAGTGTTCCAGGTTAATAAATCAATATATTACCCAACTATAAGATAACCACTTCATCTTTTAAATAATATTGGAATAAATCACAACCCTTGATAGTTTTTATAATTTGAATTTCCACCAACCTACTTTCGAACCATTTTATTTACTTGTTTTTAAATTTAGAATCGTCACCATTTTAAATCAATCAATCAACTTGTTAGATATTAGTAATCATTTGACCTCATAAAATTAATAGTTTAGATATTAAGTCCTCGTGGGATCGATATTTTTATACTACTTGAACGATACGTGCGCTTGCGTTATACGTGTGTGTTTATGCCGGTCAAGTTTTTGGCGCCGTTGCCGGGGACTTATTTATCTTTTACTATTAGTTTAGGGGTTAGATACGTTACTTGTATCTAATTTCTTTTTACTTATTGTTTTTATTTTCTTGTGTTTCAGGTTCTCAGAAACTTCATGAGACAAACCAGAAGCTTTGAACTCCGACCGCTTGACCCAGAAATTGAAAGAACCATCAGACAGTTGAGAAGGGAAAGGCGAGAAGGCCAAGAAGCTTTAGTCAACATGGAACCTGAACCTTTGAACGTTGCACCACCAATTCCCATTCGAGACAGAACCATTTCGGTGGTTGACAGACTCATTTCCTGTATTGTACTTCCTCCCTTACCAGCAAATGCGTGTGACATCAAAACATGCATTCGGATGATTCAGCAGTCAGTTCAATTCGGGGGGAATGCAACTGAAGATCCTAATTCCCACATCAGCAACTTCCTGGAAGTTTGCGGCACTTTTAACTACAACAGAGCATCAGAAGAAGCAATGAGACTGCGAGTTTTTCCATATTCCCTGAAGGACAGAGCTAAAGCTTGGCTACATTCACTACCAGCAGGTTCTATCACAACTTGGAACACTTTAGCCACCAAATTTCTTGCAAAGTACTTTCCACCAGCCAGAACCGGAAAATTGAGGAATGACATCACATCCTTTGTACAACAAGATTCAGAATCCCTCTGCGAAGCTTGGGAAAGGTATAAATATTTACTCCGAAAATGTCCTCACCATGAGATTCCAAAATGGGCTTTCTGGAATAATGAGAACCACAATTGATGCTGCTGCTGGAGGAGCCTTGATGGCAAAAGGAGAAGATCAAGCCTGGGACCTAATCGAAGAAATGGCCAACAACAATTCCTTGTGGCCAACAGAAAGGAGCATGATCCAAAGAATTGCAGGAATTTATGAAGTTGGAGCAAACACAGCAGTGAATACCAGGCTGGATCAGATATGCAAATGTCTAGAAACACTTAGCATGCAAGTTGTGAACATCACTGGATCCACAAGTTCACCATATGGAGGAGCACCAGAACCAAACCAACATGAAGAGACGGTGAATTATGTCAACAATTTCAACAGACAAGGGAACAATTCATATTCCAACACCTACACCCAGGGTGGAGGAATCATCCTAATTTATCATGGAGCAACAATTCAGGCCAACAGCAGAACTATCCACCACCTGAATTCCAGCAACAGACAAAGGCCAGGAGCAGGCAAATGAATCAGGAATAACAGAAGTGTTGACCTACTTGAAAAAGATGGAAGCAAAACACGACTCTCAAGCAGCAAGATATGACACTATATTTCAAAGTCATTCAGCCTCAATCAAAGCACTAGAGAATCAAATGGGAAAACTGGCAAATGCTCAGAGTTACAGACCGCCAGGTACCCTTCCTAGCAACACTGAGCCAAATCCAAGAAACATGGGGAAGGAGCAATGCCATGCCATCATGTTAAAAAGCGGTACTGAAATCAACAAAGATGTTGGAGCCAAAACAACTGCTGAGGAAGTTCCAAAAGAAACAAAGCAACAGATGGAGGAAAAAGAAGCAAAGGAAAAGAACAGATCACTCCACCTCCACCTTTTCCTCAACGTCTTCAGAAGACTAAATTGGACAAGCAATTTTCCCGGTTCCTGGAGATCTTCAAAAAGCTGCATATCAACATTCCATTTGCAGAAGCGTTGGAACAAAAGCCCACCTATGCCAAATTCATGAAAGATATTCTTTCACGAAAACGGAGATTGGGAGATTACGAGACAGTAGCATTAACAGAAGAATGCAGCGCTATCATTCAGAGGAAACTTTCCCCAAAGTTGAAAGATCCTGGCAGTTTCACTGTTCCTTGCATCATAGGAGAACATGACTTTGGTAAGGCTTTGTGTGATTTAGGTGCAAGTGTTAACTTGATGCCTTTTTCTATTTTCAGGAAATTACAGATTGGAGAAACAATGCCAACTTCAGTCTCACTGCAACTTGCTGATAGAACGCTCGTATTTCGAGAGGCGTAGTTGAGGATGTGCTGGTCAAGGTTGACAAATTCATTTTCCCAGCAGATTTTATTGTCCTTGATATGGAGGAAGACGCAGACGTGCCAATCATCCTTGGGAGACCATTCTTGGCTACAGGTCGAACCATTATTGATGTACAAAAATGAGAATTAACCATGAGGGTACAGGACCAAGAAGTAACATTCAATGTTTTCAAGGCCATGAATTTCCCAGATGATGAAAAGAAGGAGGAATGTTTCAGACTCGATGTGATACACAGTACCATTCAGAACTCCAATGCAATGCAAAGTTCTACTGACAAACTTAAAACATGTCAATTTCCTGTAGAGTCTAAAGATAAAGCGTCTTTTGCACTGAAGAGCCAATTCTTGCACTACAAGCAACAGAAGAAAAAAGTTCCACCAGCTCAATGAATTGGAGGAATTTCACAATCAGCCTTTTGAAGATGCAAATTGTACAAAGAAAAGGGCAAGAAGAGACATGATGAGAAGTTAGTGCGCATACAACTGAAAACAGGGCAGAAGGTACTGTTAAACAAATCAAGGGTGAAATTCTTCCCATGGAAGCCAAAATCACGGTGGTCAGGTCCATTTGTGATCACCAAAGTTTTACCAAATAGAGCCGTTGAGATACATGATCCTGACGCTAACAAAACTTTCAAGGTTAAAAACAAGCGTGTCAAGCACTACTGGGGAGAATCATTTGAGCGACAAAAAGAAAGTGTTACACTTTCAGATCCAGCTTAACGTTCAAGAAGTCAAGTCTGGCTGACGACTTTAAACTTAGCGCTCGCAGGGAGGCAACCCATGCATTTGTGTATATATTGTGATTTGGTGTGTTTTATTTTTTTGTGTTTAGTTTTTTGCAGGTTTAGTCATTTCACGATGGAAGAAGCTCTCGCAAATCTTCACAAGCAATTTCCTTCTCTCCCTCAAAAATCTCTGATGAAAGTTTACAAAGCTCGCTTGGAACGGATGAGACTACTGATGATCAAAGGTACTATAAATTCAGCCCGTCATTGCACTTTTGAAGGCATCCAGAGTTGAGAAAGAAATACATAAAATGGAAGCCACTTCAAGAAGACGAGTTGAAAATATCTGTGTATTTTGCGGCAGTAGTAGTAGTATTGGTACTAAGCCACAATACGTAGAGGCAGCACAGGAATTGGGTCGAGTCTTAGCTGCAAGGAATATGCACTTAATATAGGCGGAGGCAATCTTGGACTTATGGGGATCGTTTCAAAGGCTGTACAGGAAGGAGGCAGTCATGTCTTGGGAATCATCCTAAAACCCTTGGCAGAGGCAAATCTTATTGGATCATCAAACGGAGAGGAATTGATCGTGCCAGGTATGTCTGAACGACTGGTAGAAATGATTAACCGTGCTGATGCTTTTATTGCTTTGCCAGGTGGCTTGGGCACATTGGAGGAAATTTTTATTGTACTATCTTGGGCGAACCTGAACATACACCAGAAACCACTTGGACTGTTTAATGTTGATGGATTTTATGATTTTCTTTGTGGTTCTTGATGATGCTCGGAGAAATGGGTTCGTGTCAAAACCTTTGAAAGAACTCCTCTTCACTGCCAGAACTGCTCCGGATCTAATAGACCAACTCATAGCCTATGAACCAAAAGTTGACCCTATCATTTCAAAGATAAATTGGTCTGAGGACGATCGTGGTAAGAGACGTAGGATTAATCTGGATCTAAACTTTAATTTCCTGTAGATTTTCAGCTAACCAGGTACGACCTTCTAACTCTCCTTTTACTGTTTAAGACATTGGGGACAATGTCTCATTTAGGTTTGAGGGAGGGAATTATTGATCAATACCTGTTTTTAGTTTTGTGTTATTTTATTTTTAGTCCAAAATTTCGAAAAAATATAAAAAAAATTGAAAATTTTTCAAAAATTACAAAAATATTTTGTGTTTTTTTTGTGTTTTTAATTTGACTACTAAAAATGTGAAATTGGTGAGAGAGAGATAGTGAGTAAGGAGTTTCCACTCCTGAGACGTATCTCAAACCTATTTCGAAACAAGTTAATTTTTGTTTATTTCATTTTGAATTATTTAATTTGTGAATTCTCCTTAAAACTGACTAAAATGGATATCCATATGCTCAGTTGACAGATATTATCAACATATATAGTAACATACGGACATGAGCTAAAATTGAAAAGTTTGTAATATTCAGTGCTCTAGTTAATTGGAGGAAACATCTCAAAAAGCAGTGGAGTAAAAAAAAAAAATTTCTGATTACAAAAATAAAACGTCTGAGATCCGAGTTATTAAGTCTGTAAGGGTGTTTTAACACCTAGTGCCCTAAAGCCAACTGGTTTGGGAGTCACTGGCCCAAAGCTCGTTACATGGATCGAAGATGCTGCAAAAATATATATATCTGAAGTCTGGGTAATTAAGTCTGTAGGGGTGTCTTAACACCTGGTGCCCTAAAGCCAACTGGTTGGGAGAGCACCGACCCAACACTCGCTACATAGATGGAAGATATTGTATATAAATAAAAAATAGAAAAAGAAAAAACAAAGAAAAAATCAGAAAAATGAGAAAAAATTATTCCATTGCTACCAAAAGGTGTTAAATCTGATAGAACTTTAGGACAAAAACATTACTATCTTATCAACTGCACTTATGACTGTTGTGGGCCAAAAATGAGTTGTTTAATATTTTGTTGGCTGTGTATATGAAGAATGGTAAAAATAATCGGAGAATTTACTTATTCGGTAATTTAGAAGGAAACAAAACAACTAGTAACTTGGAGTAGAAGTTTCACCTGATTAGTCACTAACTTCTTATTCTCTTTTCTCTTGTCTTTTTGCTTTTGTGTGCATTAGTTTTATTATTTTTTACTTTTGTAAAACGTTTGTGGGTATCATTGCTGTAAACCCTCACGAGACTACAACTCGTCCACTAGGGACACCTAGGGGTTTAAAGGCTTGTTGCATATGCTAAATGCAACCGTGATCCCTACGAAAGTGGCTTAGTTTAATTTTATTTTTATTTTGTTGTTTTGCTCGAGGACTAGCAAAATTTTAGGTTTGGGGGTGTGATGAGCGGAAAATATATCAATATTTACCGCCCCTTAACTTAATATTTTATTTAGTTTATCGGGTTTAATGAACTTTTGATGTGTTTTAGTTTATTTTGCAGATAAAATAATATCGGGTCTCAATGAAATCATTTAGGATGAAATATGGGTCAAATAATGGCAATTATTGGACTTGATATTTTAATTTTGGAGATTGGAAACTTGAAATGGCGTTTTGACGAAGTGCAGTTTTGGAAATTCCAGTTTTGTGCATCTGTCGTATTTTGGGCATAACTATTTACTCAGATATCAGATTGAGCTGATTCAAGTTCCAGATTAAAGAAGACTCAAAGATATACAACTTTTAAAGAGAACATATTTTCAAATTCTGATGATTTCATAACCGAAATTGATGAACCATCCAGAAGTGTGTGGAGTGTGTAATTATTAAAAGTCATTATCAATCATTTTCAAAGCAAAATATTAATTAATAAATAATTAAATAAAAATTATCAAATCACCACCCAACAAGATAAGCAATTAGTGGAGCAATTATGGATTTTGGAGTAATTAGTGGAGAAATTAATAATGGATTTGGTGGAGAATTTGATGGATGATTTGATGGTGGCAAAATTTTGCCTATAAATACCAAGCCATTTCATTTGTAAAATTCATACTTTTTCTTTGAAATTCTTAATGAATAAATAAGAAGATTGTATCTAGTTTGTTTATTTTTAGTTTTCAGTAATTAATTTTCAATTCGCACTTTCTTTTCTTTACTTTTCAGTTTTACTTTCCGTAATTTACTTTTACGCATAACACTTTCCTTTCTTTACTTTTACAGTTTTATTATTTCATGAGGAGGTAACTCTCCCAGCTAGGGTGAAAGGTAATTCTTTTACTGTTAGTATTTAGATTAATCTCCCTTAAAAATAATATATTCACTATTTAAAATATTGACTTAAAAAGGATACCGCCAGATAGAGGTCGGTTGGTAATTCATTTTAATCTGATTAAAACCTGACTAATAAAGGATACTGCCAGATTGGTCGGTTGGTAATTTAATTTGGTTCCGCCTTTATGGCTGGTTGGACTTAATTTGACTTAATCAGGTTACCGCCTATATGGCTGGTTGGAAAAAGAATCACAAGTTTATATATTATTTTATGGGAGATATCTAAATTAGTAGTAGTAAAAGTAATCCTTTACCTTAGCATTTTATTTTATTGTAATTTACTTTTCAGTATTTACTTTACCGCATTTTTACTCTATGTCTTTTATTTTCAAGTTTTACTAGCCCTAGTTATGTGTTGTAACTAAATTAGTTATCTGGGGTTGTGATGAAATCCAATATCACTGTTTTATAAGGGTTAGATTATAGGTTGGGTAATTTAAAGATTTATTTATTGAGTCTTAATCTTAATGCTTTTTCATTAACTGGCCATTAATAAAATTGATCTGGTAAATCTAAAATGAACTAGACATATGGATTTTAGGTTTCAGCCTTAGACTCAATAGCCCACGATCTTCCTTGAGGATAGATAACCCTTTATAGATTTCCTTACAAGATAGGAATATACCTGTCGGGCGGGGGTAGCCATAATTGGAACTTAAACTTAATGAATCCAGATAATTTGGTTGACATAGACATAGATTCAATTGGGTTTAAACTGGGTTTGTGTCTGACCATCGACAGAGGCTTACACATAATTTAGTGTTCCAGGTTAATAAATCAATATATTACCCAACTATAAGATAACCACTTCATCTTTTAAATAATATTGGAATAAATCACAACCCTTGATAGTTTTTATAATTTGAATTTCCACCAACCTACTTTCGAACCATTATTTACTGTTTTAAATTTAGAATCGTCACCATTTTAAATCAATCAATCAACTTGTTAGATATTAGTAATCATTTGACCTCATAAAATTAATAGTTTAGATATTAAGTCCTCGTGGGATCGATATTTTTATACTACTTGAACGATACGTGTGCTTGCGTTATACGTGTGTTGTTTATGCCGGTCAAGCCTACGAAGAAATGCCCAGCTACGTCAAATTCATGAAAGACATTCTTTCACGAAAACAGAGAATGGGGAGATTATGAGACAGTAGCATTGACGGAAGAGTGCAGTGCCATCATTCAGAGGAAACTTCCCCGAAGTTGAAAGATCCTGGCAGTTTCACTATCCCATGCACCATTGGAGAACATTATATCGGTAAGGCTTTATGTGACTTAGGTGGAAGTGTTAATTTGATGCCTTTTTCTATTTACAGGAAATGAAAATTGGAGAAGCAATGCCTACCTCAGTCTCTCTGTAACTTGCTGATCGAACGCTCGCATTTCCAAGAGGTGTTGTTGAAGATTTGCTGGTAAAAGTCAAAAAACTCATTCTCCCAGCATATTTCATTATCCTTGACATGAAAGAAGACAAAGATGTACCTATCATCCTTGGAAGACCATTCTTGGCGATAGGATGAACTGTTATTGATGTACAAAAATGAGAACAAACCATGAAAGTTCAAGACCAAGAAGTTACCTTTAATGTTTTCAAAGCCATGAAATTCCCGAGACGATGGAAAGAAGAAGAAGAATATTTCAGAATTGATGTTGTTGATAGTATCATTCAGGATACTGAGCCAAATCCCACGGAACATACAATTGAAGCTTGCACATCACCAACATGACTGACAGCGAGCTAGATGCTGAAATTTTGGAATGTATCAACTATCTTGACAAGCCGTTTCATTTCAAAGACCACAAGTGGAAAGCCTGGAACTGCCAAAGAAAGATCGAATCAAGCCTTCGATGAAGAACCACCACAGCTGGAGCTGAAAGTTACTTCCGAGCCATCTCAGGTATGCATTATGGAAACTCTTCTGAATTACCTGTGATTATTTCTTCTTCGCTAACATTGGAGCAGGAAGAAAAATGGCTGAGAGTGTTACGAGAACATAAAAGAGCCATTGGCTGGACTATAGCAGACATTTGAGGCATTAGTCCATCATTTTGCATGCACAAGATTCTAATGAATGATGAGTACAAACCCACAGTGGAACATCAACAGAGACTCAATCCAATCATGAAGGAAGTCGTGAAGAAAGAAATCACCAAATGGTTGGATGCTGGCATCATTTACCCCATCTCAGACAGCACTTGGGTGAGTCCTATGCAGTGTGTACCAAAGAAAGGAGGAATAACTGTAATAACAAATGAAAATAACGAGCTGATTCCAACAAGAACTGTGGCTGGATGGAGAGTTTGTATGGACTACCGGAAGCTAAACAAATCAACAAGGAAAGACCATTTTCCACTGCCATTTATTGATCAGATGCTAGGCAGACTCGAGGGACATGAGTTCTATTACTTTCTGGACGGATATTCAGGGTACAATCAGATTGCTATCGCCCCAGAAGATCAGGAGAAAACCACATTTACATGTCCCTGTGGTACTTTTTCTTCCTGTAGGATGCCATTTGGATTATGTAATGCCCCTGCCGTATTTCAGCGTTGCATGATGGCCATCTTCTCAGTCATGCTAGAGCATAGTATGGAGGTATTCATGACTCTTTTGACCATTGCTTGCAAAATCTGGAACATGTGTTACAAAAGTGTGAAGATACAAACCTGGTACTCAACGGGGAGAAATGCCACTTCATGGTGCAGGAAGGTATTGTTCTTGGACACCGGATCTCACAAAAATGAATCAAGGTAGACAAAACAAAGATTGAAACAATTGAAAAACTACCTCCACCAACATTTGTCAAAGGGATTCAGAGTTTTCTCGGACATGCAAGTTTTTACAGGAGATTTATTAAAGACCTTTCCAAGATTGCTAAACCTCTGTGCATTCTTCTGGAGAAGGATGTGCCTTTCAACTTCACTAAAAATGCTAGGAAGCTTTTGAGATCCTAAAACAGAAGCTGGTTTTTGCTCCTATCATTGTAGCACCAGACTAGACCATTTCATTTGAGGTAATGTGTGACGCTAGTGATTTTACTGTAGGTGCAGTTTTGGGACAACGCAAAGCAAATATTTTCCACACCATTTACTACTCTAGTAGAAATTTGATTGAAGCTCAACTCAACTACACAACCACTGAAAATGAGTTGCTCGCAGTTATATACGCTTTTGACAAATTCCGCTCCTATCGGCTGGGTCCTAAAGTGGTGGTCAACACAGATCATTTAGTAATCAAATACTTGATCACGAAGAAATATGCCAAACCCAGATTGATTCGTTGGATACTTATTCTACAAGAATTTGACGTGGAGATCAGAGACATGAAATGAATAGAAAATCAGGTGGCAGATCATTTATTGAGACTCAAGAATGGAGAAACAGCGGGCAAAGAATTGACAATCAAAGAAACTTTTCCAGATGAACAGCTGTTTTCCATGAAACATCATGATGTCCCTTGGTATGCTGACTATGTAAACTACATAGTTTTGGGAAAATGGCCGTTGGATGGACAACTCAGTAATGAAAGAAGTTCTTCAAAGAAGTCAAGCACTATGTTTGGGATGAGCCGTACCTGTTCAAATGATGTACTGATCAATTATTGAGACGGTGTGTTCCACAAGAGGAGGTCAATAGTGTTCTTCAACATTTTCATTCATCACCATATGGCGGACACTTCAGCGGGAATAAAACTGCAGCTAAAGTCCTTCAATCAGGTTTTTTTTAGCCCACACTTTTTAAAGATGCTTATCATTTTTTCTTCAATGTGACAGGTGCTAGAGAATGGGGAATATTTCAATGAGAAATGAAGGACCACTGCAAAACATTCTGGAAGTGGAGATATTCGATGTGTGGAGTATTGATTTTATGGGACCCTTTGTGCCATCGTTCGGAAACCTGTACATATTGGTTACTGTAGACTACGTCTCCAAATGGGTTGAAGCAATCGCACTGCCATCCAACGATTCAAAAGTGGTGATCAAATTCCTTAAAAAGAATATTTTCACTCGCTTCGGAACACCTCGGGCAATTATCAGTGATGGTGGCAAACATTTCTGCAACAAATATTTCGATGCGCTCCTATCCAAATATGGAGTTACTCATAAAGTTGCCATTGCCTACCATCCTCAGTCAAATGGACAGGTTGAAGTTTCAAAGAGGGAGATCAAAAGAATCTTTGAAAGAACCATCGGATCAATAAGGAGGGACTGGTCTACAAAACTGGATGACGTATTATGGGCCTATCGTACAGCTTACAAGACACCTATTGGTATGTGTTGGTTTTATTCTAGGTCCCAAGATCATCAAACAAGCATGAAGATGTGTGAAATACATGTCAAAGAAGTTGCGGAATACTTACATTGATCGGTTGAGACGATTTGGTGAAGAACAAAATTGATTTTCACCTCCAAAAACGCAACTGCAGTGACCAGTCCACTGCCTACTGTTTTTCAGATTTTGAGCTGAGATTTGAAGCTTCAATATTCGTCTAACGATTCCCGGCTCGTCGGTGAGTTTCCCTAACACCTTCGTATGCCTCTCGGTGTGCTAGCACTTGCCAAATTTGCAACAAAAATGGCCAAAATCTTCTTGCCATTCACGGCAAACCAGAAGCTGTTTCACAGCCCCTTGGGCGTGACTTTTAAGAAGAAAAGAGAGATGGATGAGAGATTAGGTTAAGGGAAAAAAGGTGTCCAACATTTCACTTATATATTTTCCAAAAAATACTAAAGCATTTACCATTTATTTTTATGCTTTAAAAAAACAATAAAACAAATGTAATTACTTTATTTAATTCTTTTACCCTTGGTAAAAGGTGAAAAGGAAAAGCCTTTAACTTTTCCAAAAAGTTAAAAGTCTTTTCCCCCCAAAATTTCCCTCCAAATCTTAAAGGTCAAAGTCAAAGAGTCAAAGTTACTTTTCCAAAAAAGTGATTTGACTTTTATGACTTGCGATGTGATTTGCGATGCGACTTGCGGCACGTGATTCAAAATCGACGTAACTTCGCAAACACATTCCGAGCTCGGTTTCGATAATTCTAAATTAACGATTTTTCCGATGCCTCGTTAATAAATCCAATTTACTAATCACGTCGCTCGAGAATTAATTCTAAATTAATTCAAGTGCCCGAATTAAAATCTAATTTTAATTCCTAATCGAATCCAATTTCGTTTAATATATCGAATATATTATTTATCGATTAATTCCAAATTAATCGTTCTCTCTCTTTAAGTTGATATTTTATCCTAGATAAAACATCTCTGTTATTAATCCCAGATTAATTCTCTCTCTCTTCTAATTAATCCCAGATTAATATATAATGCGAGTCATACGTCATCGGTGTATCATTAGGAAGCGACCCATGAGATTCCCGGATATGTTGGCAGTAAATACGGTCGTCGGACTATCCGAACACGTAAGTACCTTGTACTACGTTTATACCGATTTACAAGACAAGGTTGGCCTCTAGCAAGGCGCCATGCCTACCCAATTCTCCGGAAACATGCTTACAGGAATAAGCGATCTATTTCAGGCGTAGTATACATCGTATAGTGCATATCGATCTAGTATCGGATGGTCACGTGTTAGGCCTGGGGCTGGAGTTGTGTCTGCCCCGTACGAAACAAATATCGGATGTCTGGTAACTAGTCTCTATAATCGGATATACATGACCTAGTCATAATATCCCAATGGCCGCGCAGCACTTAAGAGCACTAATACCGTATCCTACGTGACATCATCTCCACTATGACTGGAGTGATACTTCCGTCTTGACACACACACCCAATACTCTACGATTCTCAATATACCCAGTTTGGCGTACACAGAACCGGTTAAAGCCCCGGACGACCTCAACCAAAATATATTGATTGTCGTAAGTATTAGCGGTGCAAGTCTCAAGTTAAGACCAAATACACCTACTACCCTGATGTCGGACTCTCATAGACACGCAGTCATACTACCAATGGGATTCCGAGGGGTCTATCCAGAGCGAAGCTGTTTCCCGTACCATCGGTGAAACACAACCTCCTATTACACTTGCATGAGTATCCAATACCCCAATATATGAGAACTATGCCGTTGTGCCCTCACAACGCGCACAAGTGCAATACTAGTCTTTTACGTATTTATCGATGTCCAATCTCGATAATATTTGACTAGGGATATTTAATGATTTATCCTATGTGGACTGATACTGTCTCATATCATTCTCCGTCCAGGAACAAATCATAGGGACCTCTCATCATTTATACATCTAAGGTGATCTAATCACAAATGATAAGAGAGCAATCTCCTTTGTCACATAGTTAATTTGTACAACAACACCATGATCTGTACAAATAGTGACGCTATGGGTCATATTATCCAACAATCTCCCACTTGGCCTATAGCCAGTCACTCGAGTGTCTAACACCCGAACTATGTACGGTTGGCTCAAATTGCTGAGAAAAGCTTTTGTCAGCAGATTTGCATGATTATCGTCTGATTCAATTTATTCGATCATCACATCGCTACGATGTATGATCCGAACGAATCAGATGAGTATCGAAGTATATATCTGATCGTTGATGAGACCATTAATTCTTTAGCCTATGCTGACGCCTAGCTCAGCCGCTAACAGAAATATATCTAATCTAATTAGATTTATTATCGACCCAAATGGCTTCTATTACTGCCTCAACTGCAGCAATAATCCGCATTTATTATTTATTCGGTAACAATATCTTGCTTGGAAGATTTCCAGCTCACTGTTCCGTTATTCAAACTTTATAGTACCGTTTGCGACTTATAGTCGTCTTTATCGGTTTGGAAACTTGCTACAGCGATCCCAGTCACTTCAAGTTCTCATTCTCCATAGACTAAGACAGCATCCTTAGTTTTCTAAGATACTAACAGATGTTCTTAACTTCAATCCAGTGACTATCACTCGGATTGGTCTGATTGTGTCTCCATATGCTCAAAGCGTATGAGACCCAGGTCACGTACATTTTAAATGTACAATTTCTCAGAGAGTGTTAACAACTTTAAATCTATCCCAATAGATCTTTATTCCTAGAATAAAGTTGTTACTCCTAAGAATTCTACGGAGAATTATCTCGAAAGCCAAGCTTTCGCCGATTGTTTTATGGGAATATCATTTCCAAGAAATGACATATATTATCATTATTTTATACAGGACATTCATTGTCATGCGCTCCCACTAACCTCCTTATATACACAAGAATTATTTTCGTTTTGTATTAAATCATACACCATTATGATTACATCAAAACGTCAGCTCCTAGAACCTTATGCTTGCTTCAATCCAAACATGGATCGAACAACCCGCAAACCTAGTTTGCTAGTTTAGATACGACAAAATCGTCAGGATGTTTTAAACATCCTCCAAAAGGTTTCCGTTTAAGGAAAGCGATTTGATCTTTAACTGACATATTTCATAAATGAAATATGCAGTATCAGCAAGCATCATCCAAATGGATTTACCGTGGCAACAGGTAAAAGGTTGAACCGTAATCAACACAATGTTGATACGATACTTTTCGTTAAAAGCCTAGCTTTGTACGTTGGTAATGTTGCCATCCATGTATGTCTTCCTTGAAGACTTATACTGTACCAGTAGGCATAATGCCTTGTGGTACATCAACTAGTGTCCAAACATAGTTGGTATACATGGAATCCATTCTGGACTCATGGCATTTTGCCATAAAAGGGAGTCGATACCTTGTATCACTTCCTCAAACGTAGTCGGTTGGTCTACCTCAACAAGATTGACATCTTTATGAGGTGAGATCAGAAACCCATACCGCAGGTTGTTTTCTGATTCTCTCCGATCTACGCGGTTATTGTGTATTCGAAGATTAATGGTAATAGTTTCATCCTTGAAGAACTATTTGTGTTCCATTAAGGATTTCGTGCCTTGAACAGTATTACTCCGATTTTCATCGAGTATACCATCCTCCCACTTACCACTGCATATCGGTATTCCTCTTAGGAAAACCGCATGGTGAGCAACAATAACATTGTTCTCTCGTCTCGTGAGATGTAAAGTACTATACTTATGGTATCCCTAGGATATCCTATAATTGGCACTTATCCTATTTGGGTTTTAGTTTGGTATCATCCAAACATATGCCTAGCATACCCAAATCATCAGGAATGAGAAACCCGGTTTCTTTCCCGTTCATATCTAATATGATATCTGTCAAACAGATTACTATGGAACCTTATTCTAAATAAGTATTGCACTGTTAATGCATATCCGTTGAAGGAAATGGTAGCTCAGAGCGACTCATGATTAACCTTATTATGTCCAACAAAATTCGATTTCTCCGTACGGACACACAGTCAAACTGACGTGTCTCGGGAGGAGTCCTCATTGAGAGAATACTATACTCTTTCACGTATGTTTGAAACTTACTGCTTAAGTATTTTCCATTACGGTCTTACCACGACGGTTTAATACTTTAGACGATCTGTTTGTCTACTTCGTGTCGAAACTCTAAAAGTTATCGATTTGTATTCTTCAAAAGAAACACATAACCATAACGTGATGCCACATCCGTTAAGGTCACGAAATATTCATATTCACATCTAGCATTGCTAGATATGGGTCCACTTGTTAGATAATATGACCCATAGCGTCACTATTTGCACAGATCATTGTGTTGTTGTAGCAAATTAACTATGTAACAAGGAAATTGCACTCTCGTCATTTTGTGATTAGATCACCATAGATATATAAATGAAGAGAGGTCCCTATGATTAGTTTCTGGATTGAGATGATATGAGACAGTATCAGTCCACGAAGGATTAATCATTAAATATCCCTAGCCGTAGTATTATCGAGACTGGACATCGATAATGCGGAATAGGCTAGTATTGCACTTGTGCGCGTTGTGAGGGCACAACGGCATAGTTCTCATATATATAAGTATTGGATACTTGTGCAAGTGCGATAGGAGGTCGTGTTTCACCGATGGTACGGGAAACAGCTTCGCTCTGGATAGACCCTTCGGAATCCCATTGGTATTATGACTAGGTGTCTATGGGAGGCCGAAATCAAGGTAGGTGTGTATAGTCTTAACCTGAGACTTACATCGCTAATACTTACGACAATCGGTAAACTTTGGTTTTGGTGGTTGGGGGATCTTAACTGGTTCTGTGTTCACCTCTTCTGGGTTTATCAGAGAATCGTAGTGTATTGGATGTGATGTCGAGACGGAAGTGTCACTCCAGTCATAGTGGAGATGATGTCACGCAGGATACGGTATTAGTGCTCTTAAGTGATGCGCATCCAATCGTGATATTATGACCAGGTCATGAATATCCGATTATAGAGACTAGTTACCAGACATCCGATATGTGTTTCGGACGGGGCAGACACTTATCCAGCCCCAGCCCTAGCACGTGACCATCCGATACTGGACCGATATGCACAATACAATTGTATACTACGCTTGATACAGATCTTTCATATTCTTTGATGAATATGTCCGGAGAACTTGGGAAGACTTGGTGCTTTGCTAGGAGTCGACCTTGTCTCGTAAATCGGTAGAACGTAGTACTTGGTACGTACGTGATTCGGATACTCCGACGACCGTATTTACTGCCAGATTATCCGGGGATCTCATGGGTCGCTTCCCGATAATCCACCGATGACGCACAACTCGCACTCTTGAATAATCTGGGATTATAAAGAAGAGAGAGAGAAAATTAATCTAGGATTAATAACGGAGATATTTTATCCGGGATAAAATGTCGTCTAAAGAGAGAGAACGATTAATTTGGAATTATCGATGAATTAATATATTCGATATATTAAATGAAATTAGATTTCGACGCGGAATTAAAATTGGATTTTAATTCGGGCAAACGAGTTAATTTAGAATTAATTCGTTAGCGACGTAAATAATAATTTCGCTAGGCGCAATTATTCATTTAAATTCGATTTAATTAACGTCGCGACGTAAGCTCGGTATTTCGGAAATATCGAACCCGAACGCGTGAGTGCACGTGGGCCCACTTTCATTTGGAAACGTGTGGGGCCCACATGACACATGTCATTCTAATGCATTGCATGTAGATAGTGTACAATGCACTCAATGTTATTGCATGGAAATTGAGTGTTTGACACTCTAAGCCATTGCATGTTTTGTGTCATAATTTTATTATTAATTTAATAAATATTATGGCATAAATATAAATTGATTTTTGGTAAATCATTTTAACTTAACACAAAACTTCAACTCTCTCATTTTCTCTCTTCTCTCACGCCCAATGATGAAATGCTCACTGGTTTTGAACCAGTTTGGGCGTGAACAAGGGAAGCCAAGAGGTGGGTTTTCATAGTGAAAACGCAAGTGCTAGCACACTACGAGTCTTGCGAAGGTGGTAGGGAGGTGCACCCATGAGGCGGGACTCATCCGACGGAGTTTGGAGCTTCGTTTTGTGACCCGAAATTCTGTTTTGCAGGGACAGTGGACTGTTGCAGTTTGGCGTGAAGGGCAGTGCGTGTTTGGCCTTGATTCGTCTTCAAATCGACATAACCGATCAATGTGAGTATTTCCGCTAATCCCTACCTCCGTTGATTTATTCACGCATGTTTTCATGACTTGTTTGATCTTGGACCTTAGAATAAACCAACAATGGCATCAAGAGCTAATGTTGCAAGCATGAATTTTGTAGGGCTTAAAATTTGGGTAAATGTTTGTTGAGCATGATTTGAATAAATTGATTGTTTGAGTATGCTTATAACATGTTTTTATTGCATTTTGGTTGGACCAATTTGTTGAAAATTGATTTGGAATAATTTTCCCAAAATATTATGTTGGCCGAATGTAAAGTCATATTGGAGTTCTTGGAATTTTTTCATTTTAATTCATTGGATGAGTTATGATGATAATGATGATGTTAATTTGAAGTCAATTTGATTGAATTTTGAGTTTGAACAAAAACCCCAATTTGCTTCACTTGGCCGAATATAATTGCCCTTGAATGTCTTGGTAATTTTGATTTTATGAACATTGGATGTGTATGAAATCATTCGGGAAGTTAATACGTTGTCGATTGTGTAATTAATCGGATTGATTCAAATCGGACAAAATAACCTTCCTTGGCCGAGACTTAGAAGCATGTAATGGGTTTGATTTTCATATATTTGTGGACATGTGATAATGAATTGAATATGATTAATAAGACTAATTGGTGTTTTAAAATATTGATTTAGTCGATTAATCATGTAATGCACTTTAGG
>SKCR01004983.1:0-65022 GCA_019454045.1 Zanthoxylum bungeanum | reverse complement strand
GGTCGGTAATTTCTAGTTTTCTTGTAGTGAATCTTAATTATATAATATTAAGTGATAAATAATATTTTAACTCAATCCAATTAGATTTTCACCTAACTTATTTTCAAGAATTGAATTCAAATCCGGCATAAACTTTTTACAACGGATTGACTTGAAACTTTTTTTTTTTTTTATACACTGTCAATTTGAACAAGAGACCTGCATAGTTTATTAAAGGTTAAATGATTATTTCTTTACTCACTGTGTTTTGAGTTAATTACTTAACTAGTTTTTATATTATTAAAAATGATCTAAATCACCTCTCTCGTTTTTTCGTATTGTAGATGTTAGATCAAAATTTTCAAGAATAAAATAACAATTTCCGTTTGATATAATTTAAAATTCAAACAAATATACGACATGTGTTTTTTTTTTTACAACTAAACTAACTAGATTGACACCTCCTCACTTTAATTTTGAAGCATATTTCAATAAGATTCTGATTATAGTATGAGTAACTTCCATGTGTAATAATTGTGAAAAAAAATCTTTCAATTATTTAGAAGCATATTTGGTTGGTTTCAAAGTCCAAATATGTTAATTATTGTATCGAATATTGCATCGAAAGATACAATAATTAATAATAATAATAATAAAATATATGAATTATGTGGGTGAGTCCCACATATATAAAAAGAAAATAAAATAAAAAAAAATTCAATATTTGCATATTAAATCTCATGTCTATAAATAGAGACTTCATTTCATTATTTTTTTCATTTCATTTTCAACCAAATCCTCTATATTCTAAGAGAGAAAAATATTGTTTGTTCTTAAGAGTGTGAGAAAATTATAATTCTCTTATTTGAAGAGAGCGTGAATTTGTTCACTCCTTACGTTTAGAGAGAAGTTGTAAATTTCTTTCCACTATAGTGAAATCATTCTACATTTGCCCGTGAATGTTTATCTCACATTGAGGGTTTTACCACGTTAAATTTATGTCTCATTATTTTATTTTATTGTTAATATTTATGATAGACTAAGTCTCATAATTATTATTGTACTGTTATAAGGTACGTAAAACCTATTGAACTAACAATTATTCTCAATTTCACTTTATTTGCGTGTCAACTTCAGCCCACGACCCCTATCAAAATATTCATCCAAGAAAATATCGACATTTTTTTTTTGACAAGTCGTAGTTATGCCACAACAGAGCTATTTAGGCAAGGTTCCGATAAATTTCTAATTATAAATATTAACAAATTATAATATAATATTTATTAAAAAAAAAAAAAGTGCAGCATTATTGCATAAAAAATCGACCACTTCAAATCAAATTGATCCAGAAAAATTGAAATCTAACTGTTGTCACTAGGGGTGATAAAATCCAGATTGAATATGTATAAATTTTGATGAATCTGGATGACTAGTCGAAAAAATATCTAAATCGAAATATATTCAAATTAGATTTAAAAATCTGGATTTTTTAAATAAAATTCCACCATCTAGATTCATGCGGATCCGAATTCGATCCAAAGCTTTCGGGCATGCCTCATTGTCAACATGGTGTATTTTATTAGGCCCTTTCCAAATGGTGGCCACATTTATACAAGCTCTTTTTGCAACCTGGATTTCTTTTATATTGCCATATTAAAATTTATATTTGAACAACATAAAGACCACAAGCATGTGAGCACCCAACTTGGAAAGGAAATATTATAATAATTAAAAATTAAAAAAAAAAATTAAAATTATCATTATGTGTGAGAAATGTTGTCAGCAATGACAAAACCTCCTAGGTCAATCTTAAAATATAAAATTATATAGTGGAATCATAGGTGTATTGAACATAATCCTTTTACCACACATGGCATCATAATACATGAATATTTCTTTTTCATTCTTTTCTTTTTCACATATATAATATTTTTTTCCCTTTTTGGGTTTATAGGTAAAGGCTACATCATCACACACATGTATGACACACAATATGGCTGAAACTTTAATGCCCTAAAAATCATTGGTTCTATGAAAGTTAGGCAAAGAGCATAAATGAAGTGATCCAATTACTTATTACATTTAAGTTCGAAAGAAGTAATTTGACGTTGAGATTTCCAACAATATATTCTCCGAATGTATGATGTTATTTTTTGTAAATTGCCCCTAATTTTGGGAAATTCCTATAATTTTCCAATTTAAATGGCTAATCTATTTTATTTCATTAATTTTTCTTTTCAACGATTTGATTAAGGATGAGAAACCTCACCACTAAATTGTGTGGGACCCGCCTGCTGTGAGAGAGATGACATATACACCCGACACATGATATACTACCTCTACCACTAGGACACAACCCGACTCGAACTTGGGTAATCGTGTGTGTAAAGATTATCATGACCACTTGACCAGTCAAGATACAATAGATAATTTATTTCAATAATTATAACTAAGAGATTTGTAAAGTTGACAATATTAAATGTTATTTTTCTGTTTTAAATCAGCAATGTTATATTCTAATCCTCTAACTTTTTGACCGTCTTCAACCAATTCCTAACTTTATTTTTTTTGTTTTTTGATTTTGTTTTTTTAAAAATATTGAAAATCTCGCAGTTAAATTACACGATCAGGGCTTGAGCGGAGCAGGTAAAACCTCTGGCTGTCCCAGACTCTTATAAGAAACACACCGCTGGATTCGAATCCAGGACTTGAAAACCAAATCTTATATCATACACCATCAAATCACGTCCCTCGAAGAAACCAATATTAACACTTCATTTACTCTTTAAAATGATATAATAAAATGTTGATCATGTTGAAAAAAAATTCCTTCATCAAACTTTTTTCTTCTCAACGGTAAATGAATGTTGATTGATGTTTTTAATAGGTTTGAGAGTATACTAAAAAGTTAAAATATTTGGGGTAAAATGAAATTAACCCTTTCAATCATATACTACCTAGGGAGTCCAAAAAAATCCCGAATTTCGATCAGGATTCGAGATTTCTTATCAATTATGGAAGATTTTTCTTATTGAATGAAAAATGAAGTTAGGATTCGATATAATTTTTTTGTATCAAATTTAGGATGATTTTTCGTTATGATTCAAAAATCAATATGATAATCCTGATAATTTTTTATTTCGAATCCATGATCAGAAACGAGACCAAAATTAGCAAATTCTCACTTATCTTGATCGATTGTTATCCTAATATTACATATTCAAAAATATTAAATTTACCAATATTTTTCCCTAAATTTATCACAACTCTCTTATTGTAGCTCATTGTAGTTATAGTGAGAGAGTTGAGATAAAATTAAGGAAAAATATTGGTAGGTAAATCATTCTCCTTGCTGATTATATGAGCTTTAGTTGAGTTTTTACTACGACCCTGCAACCCAACATAAAGCTAACACGTTTCAGATCTTTTCAAAAAAAAAGAAGTAAAAATTGCAATAATAAGAGCATAAATATAAGCCAACCTTGGAAAATTATACAAGTCATTCAAAGCATCTCGCACCCGATTCTCAACATCAAGAGCCTTAGAAACATCATAAATTTGAGAAAGAAAAAACTTGACATATTTCATCTTACACCTTGAATCAAGAACAACACCAACAAACAACACCCAATTCACTTTTGCATGATTCTCCCAATACTTGTCAAATTTCTTTTTCATATTTGTTGCCATACATTCAAACAATCTATCACCACTTTTGGCATATTCACCCAATAAAGTTTGAATTCTAACAAATTCATTGAAAAAATTATTTATGGTCACATGTAATGAAGCCAAAATTGCAAGTGTAACATCATAAAACACTTCCAAGAACTTTACTAAGCATCTACATCGACTCCAATCATCCAACCTAGGAGGTCCTTTAATTTTAACCCCATTAAAATACAATCTAAACCTATGATCATCTTCCAACCTAAAAAAAGCTTTTTCAAAAATCTCAGTTGCCTCTAACATCAAATAAGTAGAATTCCACCTAGTCTCCACATCAAGACATAAAAGGCTTTTAGACTCAATCTTCCCCCTCTCAATACTACTTTTAAAACTCAGTTTCCTAACATGAGATGATCTCACATATCTTACTGCATTTCTTATTTTCTCAATCAATTCATTATTCTCTCGCAAGCCATCTTTTACAATAATGTTAACAATATGTGCACAACACCTTATGTGAAGAAATTTATGACCTAAAACAGTGGTAGACCAATCTTTAGTTTTCCTTGTAATATATCTTATTGCACCATCGTTAGAACTATCATTATCCACAGTGATAGTCATAATTTTATCAATTCCCCAATCTAACATGCAAGCCTCGATAAATTTACCAATTGTCTCCCCCGTGTGATTAGACACTTGACAAAAAATTATAATTCGCTTCTGAAACTGCCAATCATCATTTATCCAATGGGCTGTCAGACACATATAATTCAAGTTTTGAATTGAAGTCCAAGTATCTGTGGTTAGACACACACGTTGAGACTTAATAACATTTTTCAATTTATTTTTCTCATTTTAATACATTTTCAAACAATCTATTGCTATAGTCATGCGAGAAGGAACTATCATTCGAGGATTCAAATATTGAGAATAATTCATAAACCCCTCCTCTTCCACCAGTTTAAATGCCAACTCATCAACTATTATCATCATAGCAAGCATAACTCTAGCTTCTTCAACGGTAAAATGAACTGATTTTAAGCTACCCAATCCTGTGCCATCTTTCAGTGCCTCAATTTTCAATGTTTTTTTACGTATGATCAATAACTCTATAAGGGTACTTCTTACACCTAACATTTATATGGGTACGCAAAGTTGAAGTACCATGGAAATGAGAATCTGCCATATACTCAAACCCACAATAATTACACTTGGCTTTTTGTTCAGCATCAACAATTATCTTTTCAAAATGCTCCCAAACAGAAAAATCAGAAGATTTACTATCTTGCGACTTAGGCTTCGCCTTCCTAAAATATTTTCTCTTTATAGGAACAAAATACTTACTTTTAGTAGGAATAGAAGTATCCGTAAAATTTATGGCTTCATTATTCTCTTCCTCGCTTAAACAAATTTCAACCTCCTTATTCATTGAGTCTGCTGATGCTTCCATCCACCCTAGAAATAGAGCATAACAATATAATTAATAAATGTTACAATCTGGAAGTGATTATATGTTACAGTCAATAGAAATAACACTTACTGCCGGTAGGGACAATCACATGACACAAGATGGAAGTTAGGTATCAAAAATAACACTAGAAAATGGCATCACAACCATTTCCATGACCCTAATTAACATCAACAATTAATGTTTAGTGACCCTCAATACCCAAATATCTTTTGTATCTCACATAAAAATTTACCTTTATTTATTGCAATAGCCTGTAACCGTTAGGGTTGGTGCTCGGAGTGCCAATCCGGATCGTATTTATGTTTGATTCATGAATCCGAACAATTCCTTTTTTTTTTCCATAATATTACTTATTTAATTATATCACCTCTTGTTTTTTATATACATATTCGATCTAATTACGATTAGATATCTAATTATGATTAGATTGAAACTGAATCTGATTTAGTGATACATGTATATTAGACAAAGACCCTAGGATTTACAATATAGTGCGCAGTTACAACGTAGTTTGTAATTGACATTGGGAAGTGTCACTATAAGTTGTATATCCTTAAATAAAGTTCCTGATCAAGATTTACTAACATGGGTCGGTTAGTAAAATCCGCTGAGACCAGTACATGTCGTATATCGTGACTTGGTCCAATGGTTTATCCCAATAAACCATGAGTCTCGGGAGACTCGTATAGATATGTATGTGTTTATTTGATAAACACTGAACGACTCACTGAAGATTTTCTAATAGATGGTACACCAACGTCAATAGGAATCTTCTCGAGTTGAGTAAGCATAGTGGTCATTCGACTTGAGATACCATAGTGGATATATGAGTTATCCTCCACACTTTGATGGCAGTCACGTCACCGATCTATTAAGATCAGACCTCCGCCTGTTCGTTGGTTGTGGACTGATGCTTATGATATCTAGTGCGTATCAAGATAGAATCTGTTAGTCCTATGTACATGTCATAGGTATCCTACACGTGTTTGCGATCTAGTAAATCCATGGCCGTGGTATAACTTCAGAAGCAAGTTTCGAGTGTTATTTAGAGATCATAAATTTGAAAGTCGACTATATTATACCATAATGATTTGACGTTCTTATCTATATCCCAGGTATAATATAGATAGCCTGTGACGGAGGGATTATAAGTATGTAATGACCTCGACTTGTATAATTTAGCGAGATTATATGTGGTCGTCATAATTCATGAGTGATTGAATTATGGACACGAAATTAGATTTCATGACGGATAAACCTAAACTTAGAGAGTCCCACAATATGAAGTGTACTCGTTAAGCACTTGGGCAACGCATTATGAATAATATAGATTATTCATAATACTTCACCGAATTAAATGAGTTAATTCGAATCGTTTAAACGGTTAAACGAAAATACATGCATTAGAGGCATTTCAGTCAATTAATAATTAATGTGTATTTATATTTGATTGTTGTTGATATTTTATATCGTACCGCAAGTGTACGGTGTAGAATATCAACAATAAGTTTTTGACGCCGTTGCCGGGGATTGTTTGTTTAATTCACATTAATACTACTACCAAGTAATCTTAGCTTTAATTTAGTTTTTTATCTTTTATTTTTAGTTTATATTTATTTTATTTTATTTTATTTTATTTTATTTATTGATTTTATTTTCTTTTTCTTTCGGTGCTTCAGTGAATGCGAAAATCCACAAGTCTCGACTCGTTTCTGTTTGATCCTGAAATAGAAAGAACAACGAATAGACTAAGGAAAGAAAGGAAAATTGAACAATAAGCAATGACAACTGAAAACAGAGAGATCAACCCACGTCAGATGGTAATCAGAGATCACTTCAAGCCGATCATTGATGATACCTATTC
The DNA here is from genome assembly GCA_019454045.1 of Zanthoxylum bungeanum. NCBI lineage: Eukaryota > Viridiplantae > Streptophyta > Magnoliopsida > Sapindales > Rutaceae > Zanthoxylum > Zanthoxylum bungeanum. Next base: position 58,036 of record SKCR01004983.1, on the reverse strand, counting down.
TGGGATTGCCTATCAACCAATCAACGCCAACAATTTTGAGCTAAAACCTGCATTGATCAACATGGTACAAAGAAATCTGTTTGGGGGTTCAACTGTAGAGGATCCCAACTTGCACTTAAAGATGTTCCTGGAGATCGCAGATACCATAAAGATAAATGGTGTGAGTAAATAGGCTATCAGACTACGCTTATTTTCATTCTCTTTACGGGATAAAGCGTGAGATTGGCTTCAATCAATACAGACGGTGAGTATCATGACATGGCAGGATATGACCACGAAATTTCTTGAGAGGTTCTTTCCACTAGCTAAATCAGCTCAACTGAGGGCAAAAATTAGTATATTTAAGCAGTTGGAGACTGAGACTCTATATGAAGCATGATAGCGCTTTAAGGATCTACTACGAAGATGCCCACAACACGATTATGCAGATTGGGTCCAGATTCAGTTATTCTATAATGGGCTGAATGGTTCGAATATGACTGTGGTTGATGCAACATCTGAAGGAGCTCTATTCAAGAAATCAGCAGAGGACGCCTACAATCTGTTGGAAGAAATGGTCATTAACCATTTTCAATGGCCAAGTGAACGCGCTACGGTGACCAAAGTGGCTGGAATACATGAAGTGAACCCTCTTGTGGCACTAACAACTCAGATTTCCACCCTATTTACTCAAGTAGCAGCCCTGACAAATCCACGAGTACAAGCATATATTGAATCAACGGCGGCTACAAATATGCTGGTATTGGAAGGAAACCCGAACTTTGAGCAAGTCCAATATGTGAACAATCAGAACTTCAACAGTTATAGAGGCAATCCTGTGCCTAACCGTTATCATCCAAACCTGTCATATGCTAACACATAGAATACCTTGCAACCTTTATCTGGTTTTGACTATCAAAGAGCTGAGCAGAAATCTTCCTTAGAAGATTTCATGAGCACGTTTGTTGCTAATACCTCAGCGAGGTTTGAGAAGAATGAATCAAGGCTGAACAATACTGAGACACACATGGAAAATATCGGGGCAACAATGAAGTCCTTAGAAACACAGATTGGGCAGATTACTTCCTCTATGACCAAACAACAATAAGAGGTATTTGGATAAAACTGCCACAATCGCCAAGTTATATTTTTCATGACAAAGCAGCCAGTGGATACAAAAGAAGAAGCTACCATGACCACCATTTGGGTTATTGCGTCTGGCTGAAGACGTTAAACTTAGCGCTAGCGGGGAGACAACCCTTGCTTTTATTTTATTATTATTTATTTTATTTTTATTGTGTGATATTGTTTATTTATTTGTTTTGCATGCTATTTATACAGATAGTACGAGACACACAAAGCTCGCGCAACCAAATTCTGACCAGCATGAGCCTGATCAACTCCATGCACGGTAGTGTTGTTCCTTAATCTGGTTTCTTTATATTTATCTTTCATTGAGGACAATACAAATTTTAAGTTTGGGGGTGTGTGCATGTAGTGATAGTTCCTGCTATATAAAAAAAATTGTTATTTCTTCATTGTTAGTAAAGCATGGTCTAATGATGAATTTGTTTGCTTTAAATGAAATTTTACAAACAATAAGTCTCCATTGATTTTTATCTGATGCCTTGAGTAGATGATATAAGTTATACTCGTAAGCACTTAATAATAGGTTTTTGGCAATAAGAACCTAGGTAGTTGGCAAAGTGACTAGTTGACAAAATTGTTTACCGATGAATGACCGTTTACTTAGATATCTATCTCAATATGCAAGTATTATGATTTATGGTATGATTAGAAAAAGAAAAAAAAGAAATCACCTATAACCGATAAACGTGAAGTTACCTATGGGCGAGTGTTAGGACCACCATAAGGAGAAATGCTACCTTAAATGGTAGGTGTGTTAAAAAAAAGAGCAGAAAAAGAAGAAAATAAAATCGTACCATACTAAGCAAAGAAAGGCAAATTCAGAGTACTAATGAGATATCTAGGTTGATTTGACCCATCAGATCTCAATTTTTGAGACCAAATCATCGAGTTAGCTTACTTATGAGTCGAGCTGTGACCGAACCTATACACACACACACTGTGAGTCTGGCTTAGATAATTTATTCAAGAACTTGGATTTGAGTCGCAGTTGAGTACTTTGAAGGTTCTCTGATTTCATTGATAAGCATTCTTTGAGGACAACAATATGCATAACTATCAGGATTATTTTAATTATTTTCAAATTTTTGCATGATTGTGTGTGAATGAAATTTATGGGTGTCGTCGATTAAGCCCTCACGAGACTATAACTCGTCCACTAGGGTCACCTAGGGGTTTAAAGGCTTGTTGCATACGCTAAATGCAATCGTGATCCCTACGAAAGTGGCCTAGTTAATTTTTTTAATGTTTATTTATTTAGTTTTTTATTTTGTCTTTTGCTCGGGACTAGCAAAATCTTAAGTTTGGGGGTGTTTGATAAGTGTGGTTTATACCCACTTATTCCTTCATTCTTAGCTTACTATTTTGTTAGTTTCTGTATCATTTAATATATTTTGTAGTTCTTTTATGTATTATTTGTAGGAAGCATTAATACATGTATCTTGCGGCATTTGTACGTGTTTTGGGACCATACGGACGCATCAGAAGCACACGGGAAACAGCACGCCAGAAGCACACGGGAATGCAGAAATAGCACGCCAGAAAAAATGACCGCGCCTCTTCAGTGTCACATACATAAATCCCGCAGCGACCCAGAATGCTGATTTTAGGGTTTTTACATGCCCAATGACTCCAAGGCTCTATTATAAATAGATTAGTTCATCCAAACTCAAGGGAGGATGCTAATACACAACACAAAACACAAAAATACATATTTTAGAGAGATCCAATGAGGAGGATTGAGAGCGACAAAAGGAGACGAAGGCGGTGACGTCCGAAGAGGAAGAGATTCAATTCGGGTTTTATCTTTTTGTTTCTTTCTTAGAACTCTAATGATTTCCATTAGATTCATGACTTTGTTCTTATTGTTTTTATCTTTAGTCATGAACTAACTCCTTAATTCTGGAGAATGATGTAATTGATGCTTGAACCTTTGTTTTAATTGTCGATTTTGTTATGAAATTTTATTAAGTTTATTTATATTCTTTTGAGTTTAATGCTTCTTGATTGCTGGCCACAGTTTGAGATGATGCATGTTTAAAATCTATCACTCGCGAGATGGGGTTTTGAATAGATCTATAGAATATAACTTATGAGTTTTATAAAGTTCGAGCGAATATATATGTTCCTTTGAAGTCGTTAAAATAGAATCACAAAGCGTAATGAGTTTTTAACTACTAGATTTTCATAGAGATATCGAAGTCTGTAGTTGATGATATTTTCACTGATACTCGAGAGAGAGAGTGGATATTTTCGGAGTCTTGACTTATAAATAATATAACTGAACAATGATTAATTGACATGACAAATATATAGGAGACAACTAGGTGAAATTAGACTCTAGAATCTCTATCGTATAAGTTCCACCTATATAATTATTTTTATATTTATTTATTAAAATCTTTATTATTTATTTTCTAAATAAAGTTAGGATTATCAATTGTAGTATTTAGTGCGAGTTAAGGCAATCCCTGTGGGTTCGACACTCTTTCACTGATTTATACTAAAATTTGACACCGTACATTTGCGGTACGATATAATATATCAACAACAAGTTAGGGCGCCAAAAACTTGTTAAGCTTAAAGTTTACAAATTGGATTTGTCAACTTAAGGCTTATTATTATTTAATTTGATTAAAAATGACTAAATGACCAAAATGTCCTTATTCCTACCCCTAAAGTCGGTTTGGCTCACTATTTAAAGTTTGAAAATTTTATTTTCTTCAATAATAAGAAGCCATGTGATAAGCGGTAAATATATCAATATTTATCGTCCTTTTGACTTAATATTTTGTATAGTTTCTTGAGTTTTGTGAATATTTTGATGTGTTTTGTGATATTTTGTAGATAAATAAAATAACATGACTCTCTGGAATCAATTCAGGGCCAAAATAGCGAAAAACGGACAAAAATGGAAAAAAATATAAATTTCCTGCTAAAATGCGTCGTCTGCTAACGTGCGTCGGAGACAGCTAACATGCGCCGGACACGTGTCACAATCAAAGAAGTTTTGCTATCATGCGCCTGCCACGTATCAACATCACATCAAATATGCTAACGTGTGTCGGACACGTGTCACCATCATATGCTGCCGACACTCATCATTGAAAATGCATCATTGCTTGCGTAGTATCTTATTTTTATTGTGTTGTTTTTATTTGATTTTTAGTCTAAAATTTTCAAAAAAATTAAAAAATTTATAAAAATTTATAATTTTTGTTGTGTGTGTTTTTAACTTGACTAATCTGGTGAAATTGGTGTGTGATAGCTGTATAAGGAATTTACACTCCTGAGACGTATCTCAACCTAGTTCGTAACAAGTTAAATGTTTGTTTATTTCCTTTTGAATTATTTAATTTGTGAATTCTCCATAATACTGACTAAAATGGATCTTCATATGCTCAGTTGACAAGTATTATCAACATGCATGGTAACATACAGACATGAGTTGTAATTGAAAAGTTTGTAATATTCAGTGCTCTAGTTTAATTGGAGGAAACATCTAAAAAAGTGATGGAATAAAAAAATAATAATAATAAACATATGAGATCCGAGTAATTAAGTCTGTATGGGTGTCTTAACACCTAGTGCCCTAAAGCCAACTGGTTTGGGAGTCACTAGCCCAAATCTCGCTACATGGATCAAAGATGTTATAAAAATAAAAAGAGACATCTGAAATCCGAGTAATTAAGTCTGTAGGGGTGTCTTAACATCTAGTGCCCTAAAGCCAACTGGCTTGTGTGTCATTGGCCCAAAGCTCGCTACATAGATTGAAAATGTTGCTTTATTTATTTTATGTAAAAAAAAAATCAGAAAAAATATTTCATTGCTTAAAAAGGTGTGAAGTCTGATATAACTTTAGGACAAAAATATTACTCTCTTTTCAACTACACTTATAAATATTGTGGGCACAATGAGTTGATTAATACTTTATTGGTTGTGTATAACGAGAATGGTAAAAATAATCGGAGAATTTACTTATTTGATAATTTAGAAAGAAAGAAAACAACTACTAAATTGGATAACGAGTTTCACCAGTTTAATCGCTAACTTGTTTATTCTCTTTTCTCTTGTCTTTTTGCTTTTGTGTGCATTAGTTTTATATTGACGTTTGTGGGTATCGTTGCTGAAAGTGTGGGACACAGAAACTGGGCGACGCCGTTCCTAGGCTCGCGGCCTAGTTGGGAAGGATTACATAACATGGAGTCGCCACCCGGTGTGAACCGGGACAAAGATTTAAGGCCGCACTCACCCCTCGCAAGGGAAGACCTCAAACCGTTGGGTTCGGAATGGTCCCTTACTTATGTCACTTGTAATGAAAAGATTCATGTAATAATTTAATTAAGCTTAAGTAACACTTATTTCCAAGAGTATCATGCTTCTAAATTCTCATATGCAAAATAAAACTTATGTGCACATTTTCACATATATCTCACATTTAAAATTGCATGCTTAACATATATCAAGATAGCAGCGAACATACAACTTTATTTACATATCACATTCAGGAAAACACAAGCACACATATTGACCATACAAGCACACATATGGGCACTTTTCCAAGCGGTACGTGGAATTGTAGCCCAAGTACAGACCGCACTACCGTCCATTCGGAATCGGCTACGGAATTTACGTCTGGGTTTCCATCCGATATACCGCAAGAAATAATACTCAAATGTTATCATGACATAAGCATACGAATTGTAATACATTAACACATTTGCATAGGAAAGATCAACCAAGAGGCAATTATGCATGAATATGATAAGACAGACTCAGTTCAGTGTGTGCACGTTCGTGTAGCGTTCGTAAACGCGTTCGAATGGAAATGAAACAGAATGTTCACGTTCGAGTAGCGTTCGTAAACGCGTTCGAACGGAAATGAAACAGAATGCTCGCGTTCGTATAGCGTTTGTTAACGCATTCGAACGTAAATGAAACAGAATGTTCACGTTCGTATGGCGTTTGTTAACGCGTTCGAACGGAAATGAAACAGAATGCTCACGTTCGTATGGCGTTTGTTAACGCGTTCGAACGGAAATGAGACCTGATGCATGATAAGGCAAAATGTATGCACGTTCGAGTTGCGTTCGTGAACGCGTTCGAACGGACACGGACCTGATGCATGAAATGGGATGCAATACATAAACACAAAATAAAGGGGCGCGGCGAAGCACTGCCGTAAAGGTGGCCTTTTGGGGCTCTTGATCTCTCAAAGAGAGGACCTTTAGACCAACGTACTAAGCCCATGCGCGTCACATCACACATACAAAAATAGAACCAATCCTATCAACCAAGTATGCCCGATTGAACACATCTTACATCCAATCTGAACACACATCAACCGGCGCGGCAAAGCATCGTGGTAACGGGTTTTAACCCCTCCCCATAAGGGATCTTTCATTCCACTTACTAAGCCCATGCGCTTGATTGAACCATGCATAAAAGATAAACTCAATAATATCAAACTAAGTATGCCCGATTGAACGTATCTCGCATCCAACCGAACACACATCAACCGGCGCAGCGAAGTAGTGTCACAAAGGTGGCCTTTTCGGCTCTTTGTCTCCCAAATGGAGGACCTTTGGACTAACTCACTAAGCCCATGCGCTTGATTGAATCATGCATAAATAAGCAACATATTGAATTCAAGTAAAGAAAACTAAATAAACAAAAAGCAACACAACGAAAGAGAGATGGTGCTGTTTACTCAAGCGGTACGTGGAGTTGTGGCCCGAGTACAGATCATATTACCGTCCATTCGGAATCGGCTATGAAATTTATGTCCGGTTTCCATCCGATATACCGCGAGAGTTGACACATCTCTCATTCATCCAATACCCACAACATATTACATCTCATAATTCATGCATATTTATCTACTCAAAGACCACAACACACATTTCAACATTACAATCATACAAGTAATACTTAATAAATGCGGAAAAGGAAAACAAGTGTGAAAGATACCCTCAGGTCTAACCTTTTAAGCTGTCTCTCGGACTCGCGTTCCACGAATATCGAAAAGGGGGTAAAGCTCCGCAACTTTTCTGGTTCACTGGTTCAGCGTCCTAGCTCACTGCCTTGCTGTTTTGCTTGCGGTTCGAACTCCGTTCTGCTCCTATTCGGCCTCGGTCTTGCTGCTCACTGCACGGGCCACCTGTTTTAACGTTTTCAAAGAACTATTCCAAGTTTGTGTGGGTTCTTAGTGCAATTAAATGTGATTATTCTTAAGATTATCTATGCAGTTTTTATGTTACTGTTTTTTAAGGATTTGGGCTGCTGTTAAGGTGATTTTGCTGCTGTTTGGGTGTGTAATACCGTGTGTTTTTTGTGGTAATTTTCGGTGGTGGAGGGCTGCTGTATAGGTGGCCGTTTCTGTGATGTGTGGGGGGTTTACGGAGGGGGTTTTCAGTGGTGGTTAGGGGTTGTATTTGTGGTTGTATTAAGGGTTGTTTTGGTGTTTTTCTTTTGTTTAGTCTTGGGTGTGTAAGGAGAGTCTAGAGAGATTTTGAGAGAGTTTGGGTGTGAATTCTATGTGTCAAAGCTTGGGCGTGATTTGTGTTGTGTGGAGAGGAGGAATGGCTTTGGGTAGGGGTTGTTTATATAGAAGATGTCTAGGGTTTCACCTTGTCTCACAAGGAAGAGATCTTGTTTCCAAATTAGGAGAGATGAGAAAGGTATACACAAGATTGAGGGGGGACAAAATATTTTAAATTAGGAAGTTGTAATATTTAATTTGTGTTGGTTTAGGAATACAAATATTTTAGATTGGTAAACATCTTATTAGATTAGGAAGTCAAATATATGATTGGCTTTAATTGGTTAGGATTGATTTTAATTTGGTATGATTATATTTTGATTTAGTATGTGATTTGTTTAATTTAGGCATGATTTTAGTTTAAGTTGGTAATGTTTATTTTAATTGGTAAATGGTTTAAATGTTTTATTTTAATGTTTAATATTTAATTTAATATTTATTTATTTAATTTGGGATGTGTTTTATGGGCTTTGGGGAGCTAAATGGGCTGGGCGTAAGGCTAGCAGCAAAACCAGAATTACCGACACCGTTCGAACGCGTCCTCGAACGCGACACGAACACCCGAAATCTGTTTTCCGTTCGAACGAAGTAGCGAACGCAGCACTAACGAAGACAGTGAGCTTGTTTATTCTGAATTCCCCTTCCGATATCCGTTTCCCGCGGCTTCCGTGACTCAAAAGGTAGTTGTCTCCAAATAAGACTCCTCATCGGGTTTCACATGCGAAAATGCAATGCCTACAGAAAGCCCTCACGAGACTACACTTGTCCACTAGGGACACCTAGGGGTTTAAAGGCTTGTTGCATACGCTACGAAAATGAGTTAATTTAATTTTTATTTTTAAGATGTTTATATTGTTTTGGTCGAGGACTAGCAAAATGTTATATTTAGGGTGTGATAAACGGTAAATATATCAATATTTATCGTCCATTTGACTTAATATTTTGTATAGTTTCTTGAGTTTTGTGAATATTTTGATGTGTTTTGTGGTATTTTGTAGATAAATAAAATAACAAGACTCTTTGGAATCAATTCGGGGCCAAAACAGCAAAAAAACAGACAAAAATGGTAAAAATATAAATTTCCTGCTAAAATGCGTCGTTTACTAAAATGTGCCGTGCTAAAATACGTCGTCTGCTAGAGACTGCTAACATGCGCCAGACACGTGTCACAATCAAAGAAGTTTTTCTATCATGCGCCTTTGCTAACATGCGTCTGCCACATGTCAACATCACAACAATATGCTAACGTGTGCCAGACACGTGTCACCATCACATGCTGCCGACACTCATAATTGAAAATGCATTATTACTTGCGTCATGCTGATGTCAGCGTCGCGACCCGCACACCCTTACGCGTCACGACGTCGAGCCAATAATTCTGCCGACAGCTACATGTCCTCATCTTTGGAAGCCGCGGGCCATGTGGCGCAAATCAATGGCGCGTCGCGACACGAAAGGTTGTGCGCGTCGCGACGCGCGAGACCCATGGATGCCTATAAATTCAGACCGATTTCAGTTGTAAATTCATATTTTCTTCTAAGGAATTCCTTAAGAATACTAAGAAGATTGTATCTTGCTTGTTTATTTACAGCTTTCTGTATTTAATTTTATTTACTTTACGCAATAGTACTTTCTTTTCTTTACTTTTCAGTCTTTATTTTATTTTTTTAGCATGAGGAGGTAACTCCCCTCTGCTGGGGTTAAAGGTTAAGCTTTTATTACTAATATTTAGATTAATCTCCCTTAATTATAATATATAAACTATTTAAAACCTGACTTAATGAGATACCGCCTTTATGGTCGGTTGGACTTAATAAAATTGATTTTAACCTGACTAAACTGGATACCGCCTGTATGGTCAGTTGGAATTAATTATAAATCTGACTTAATCAGGATACCACCTATATGGTCGGTTGGTAATTATCACGCAAAGTTTATATATTATAATAAGAGAGATATCTAAATTAGAAGTAATAAAAGTGGATCCTCTAACCCCAGCATTTTCTTTACTGTTTTATTTACCTTTTTAATTTCCAGCATTTACTTTATGTCATTTACTTTATTTAAGCTTTTATTAGCCTTAGATATGTGTCGTAACTAAACCAGTTATCTGGGGTTGTGATGAAATCCAATATCACCGGTTTATAAGGGGTTATTTTATAGTTTGGGTAATATAAAGGTTTATTTATTAAGTCTTAAGCTTAATGCTTCTTGTTAACTGGCCATTAATAAGATTGATGTGGTAAACTTAAAATAAACTTGACAAAGGAATTTTAGGTTTCAGCCTTAGACTTAATAGCCCACGATCTCCCTTAAGGATTAGATACCCCTTAATAGATTTCCTTCCAGGATAGACATATACCTGTCGGGCGGGGGTAGCCACAATTGGAACTTAATCTTAATGAATTCAGGTAACTTGGTTAACATAAACATATGATTAATTAGGTTATACTGGGTATTTGCATCTGACCATCGACATAGGCTTTTGCATGATTTCGTGTTCCGGGTTAGTAAACCAATATATTGCACAAACATGAAATAACCACTTAATCTTTAAAAGATATTGAAAGGATTCACAACCCTAGATAGTTTCTTAATATTGAATTTTCCCTTATATTACTTTCGCACTGTTTTATTTATTCGTCTTTAGTTTAAAATCACCATCCAATCAAACAAACCAATCTATTAGATACTTGTAAACATTTGGCTTCACAAATTAATAGCTTAGATATTAAGTCCTCGTGAGATCGATACATTTATACTACTTGAACGATACGTGCGCTTACATTATACGTATGTGATTACGCCGATCACCATGGCCGAAATCCACCTCCATGAAAGCACCCAAAAATTTCTTGAAGAGTCAAGGAAGAAAGTGAAGAAAATCAAGAAAAAGTTTGAGGAAATTGCAAGATTTGGAGGTAATCTTCAATAATCTTAAACTTAGAAAGCTTGTTTCTTGTTCTTGAATATCTAGAATAGTTCTAGGGTTTCTTATTTTCTTAATTTTTGGGGCATTTTGATTTGGAGGCTAGATGCATGTGTGGAGTTAGATTGGATAATATTATTGTAATATTAGTTCAGTTTTGTCATTTGACGACTTGTTGCAATTCTAGAGTGTTATGACCACTCTTGTAACTCCTAGAATTATTCTTGAGTTCTTCATATGTGGTGGCTTTGGTTGGTGTTAGTATTAATATGATTAATATTGATAAAATTGGATTTAAAACATGAAAAATGATATTTTTTGTTACAAAATCAGATCTTGAATTTTTTTTTTTTTGTGTGTGATGAAAAGTATGTTGTATAAATATATTGGATGTGTTTTGGGCATTGGAACAATTACCAGAAATTGTTTCAGAGTTGAAATATGCGAAAACGGTGAAAAACGGCGTTGCCTGGTGAGTTTCGGGCTTACCGGGTGTCTGCTGTCCAAACAGTGAATTGGCCACTGTTTGGGCAGCCCATGAACTGCCCAAGCACTATTGGAGCTGACCTGGACAGCCCCCATGTGTGTTGGTTGGTCGGTTCACACAAAACGCGTTTTATGCCATTTTGCGGAAAAATATTTTCGTAAAAGTTTCGCGATGTTTCTTACCTATTTATGTCGTTATTTGTTATCGAATAAATATGTTTAGGTGAAATATGAATGAATTATTCATATTGGATATTGAATAATTTATTTGGTAATTTTAAAAAGTTTTAAAATTACGATTTCACCCGAATCGCGAGCTTCCGCTGCGCCCGCGCCAAAACCCCAACAGTAACCACAGTGGAACTCAATTGGCAACTTATGCTAAAATTGAAAAGATAATCAATGTACCCTTGTCAGCATTTCAAATTCAATTTGGACTCCCCTTTCCCTTTTCTTTTCTGATGATAGACCAGATATTAAATGAATCATTCAACTCACTGTAATAGATTCAATAATTTGAAAATGTTTATTTGAATTCACTATCTATCTCTCATAAATCTCACCACAATCTTAAGGTTACAATTACAATATGCGGAAATCTATGACTTATAACATCTTTTTTTTCGCGCATACCTTACAATTGGTAGCTTGGCCTGGTTTCAATCTCTTCAATGCTCACGCCTCACGCCTAGGTTTCGAAATGAGAGAGATAGAACTCACTGCTGAGAAGAAGAAAGGAAATCAGCGCCAAGGAGTCGGTGCTTACTGCTTAGGTTTAGAAACTACAAAGGAGAGATTCAGAGAAGAAGGTGAAGCCTTGAAGGTTGTTATGGTGTAACAAAATACTAACACTGCTCATACCTTACAGTACAAAGGAGAGAGCAAAAATTGAAGCCTTGAAGGTTGATATGATGTACTGGTTTAGAAACTACAAATGAGAGATTCAGATTTCAGAGAAGAGGAGGGGAAGTCGGCGCATGAGATTAGAGAAAAATGAGGAATGGAGAGAAAACCTAATTTCTTTGGTATATATACTACCGGGTCGGGTTGAACCCGAAATTTATTATTCAAAACTGTAACCCGAACCGCAAATTGTGGTTCAGGCCATTTTAACCCGGAATACACATTTATATTCTTATAACCTGCGCGGTTTGCTGCGGTTCGGGTCGGGTCGCAATTTGACCCGAACCTATGTTCACCTCTATTGGAAACAACTGACCAAACTCAAAGATGAACTGATCTCGATCAGAATGTACAAAACTAACTAATCATATACTGCAGGAAACTGTCTAAACTTGAACATCCTTTAACAACAGAAACAAAATTTATAAAACATATAAACACGTGGATTAAAATACAAATTACTGAAATTCTTGTACCAAAATCTAGTGTGTAAAATGAAACTCATGAAACCAATAAAAGAAAATTCACTTTCAGTTTACTTTTTGAGTCACCACATAAAATAATGCAGAAATGGAAATTAAGAAAGAGAAAAAAAAGCCATGCTCATGCTTGTCGGCCATCTCTATCATATCCTTTGCCATTCCCACAAACAAAGCAAAATGCATTAAGATTTTCCAAATCATTACGTACAAAGACTGAAATGAATCACTTATTGGCTTCTGTGCTCATAATTACTATCAAGAAAGTTTATATTCATTGCACTAAATAGTTTTTTTTAACATTCATTTTCATTCAATACATATATTCCTTGGCTAGCTTTTGCTTTTGTTTTTAATTGGTCATCAACTCTAGAGGTATGTAAAATTGTCATAAATTCTTTTCAATACTTGTTTCTATAAGCTCTAGGAATTTTTTCTGATTCTTGATGTATATTTTTTTATGTGGGTAGTTGATGTTTTGGTGTTTTGGGTTCATTTTTAATGTGAGTGCAACATCTGAGTATATGTACGTTATTTAATTTGTGTTGTTTTTGCTGAATATGGGGAGAATTATACCATATAGATTGTTTAGTATTTCAATTCTTGTCATGTCCCTTTTGGTTCATCAAACCAAAGGGCTTCTTAATATTGAGGGTCAGATTCTTCTTGATATTAAGAATAAGCTTGTTGACAATTCCAAGTATTTGGGAAATTGGAACCCAAATGATTCCACTCCTTGTGGATGGATAGGTGTTAATTGCAACACCAGTATTGATTTTGATCAGCCTGTTGTTTGGTCTCTTAATTTGAATATGATGAATCTTTCTGGTTACTTGTCTCCAAGCATTGGTGGATTAGTTCATTTGACTAGTCTTGATCTTTCTTTTAATCAATTGTCAAGAAATATACCTAAAGAGATTGGAAATTGTTCAAGTTTGGAGGTTCTTAATTTGAACAACAACAAATTTGAAGCCAATATCCCCAAAGAATTGGGCAATCTTTCTTCTTTAGCCATCTTGAATCTCTACAACAATCGAATTTCTGGTCCTTTTCCTGAGGAGATTGGAAAAATTTCTTCACTATCACAATTGGTAGCATATAGCAACAACATTAGTGGATCACTGCCACCTTCTCTTGGGAACCTGAAAAGATTGAAGAGTTTTCGAGCAGGACAGAATTTGATATCAGGAAGCTTACCTTCAGAGCTAGGCAGGTGTGAGAGCCTGCAATATCTTGGTCTTGCACAAAATCAACTCAGCGGCGAAATCCCCAATGAGATTGGAATGCTCAAGAATTTGAAAGATGTGATCCTTTGGGGTAACCAGCTTTCTGGGGCTGTTCCTAAGGAACTTGGAAATTGTTCCAGTTTGGAGACACTTGCACTCTATGATAACAAGCTTGTGGGACCACTACCTAAGGAGCTTGGAGACCTTAGCTCTTTGAATTATCTATATATTTACAGAAATGGATTGAATGGAACAATTCCTAGAGAGATTGGAAACCTTTCTTTAGCTGTAGAGATTGATTTTTCGGAAAACTCATTGACCGGAGAGATACCAGTTGAGTTTAGTAAGATACTGGGGTTGGAATTGCTTTACCTTTTTGAAAACAAGCTTACAGGTGTTATTCCAGTTGAGCTCACCAGTTTGAAGAATTTGACCAAACTTGATCTTTCAATCAATTCCCTCACTGGTACTATTCCATTGGGGTTCCAGTACTTGAGTAATCTGATCATGTTGCAGCTATTCGACAACTCCTTGGTCGGCAGTATTCCTCATAGTCTTGGTGTATATAGCCAACTTTGGGTGGTTGATTTATCAGATAACCACTTAACAGGAAGGATTCCGCGGCATCTCTGTAGAAATTCTAGACTGAATTTTTTGAACCTGGGGACCAACAGGCTCGCTGGAAATATCCCAACTGGTGTCACTAGCTGCAAAACACTTGTACAGCTTCGCCTTATTGGAAACAGCTTTACCGGGAGCTTTCCATCTGATTTATGCAAATTGGCAAACCTCTCTGCAGTTGAATTGGGCCAGAACCAGTTCAGTGGTCCAGTACCTACTGAGATTGGTTACTGCAATGCCTTGCAAAGGCTACATCTTTCAGATAACTACTTTACAGGTGAATTGCCAAGAGAGGTTGGTAGCCTTTCTAATCTGGTGACCTTTAATGTATCTTCAAATTTTCTCACTGGAAGGATACCGCGGGAAATTTTTAGTTGCAAGATGCTTCAACGACTTGATCTCAGCCATAACAAATTTGATGGTTTTTTGCCGACAGAGATAGGAAGTCTTTCCCAATTGGAGCTTCTCAAGCTTGCAGAGAATGAACTTTCCGGAAGTATTCCCGTGAAGCTGGGGAATCTCTCCCGTTTGACCGAGTTACAGATGGGTGGCAACTCATTTTCTGGCAGAATACCAGCTGAGTTGGGTGGTCTTTCAAGCTTGCAGATTGCATTGAATCTCAGTTATAACAATCTCTCTGGGGCAATACCTCCAGAGATTGGGAATCTTGTTTTACTAGAATACCTCCTGCTCAACAACAATCATTTGTCTGGTGAAATCCCGGGGTCCTTTGAGAATCTTTCAAGCTTACTTGGCTGCAACTTTTCCTACAATGACTTAATAGGGCCTATACCTTCCTTACAGATCTTCCAAAACATGGCTGTTAACAGTTTCTTCGGAAACAAAGGCCTCTGCGGTGGACCTCTTCAAAATTGTAGCCAGCCTCCATCTTGGCTTCCTTTTCCATCAAGCAACAATAGTAAAAATGCCCGTTTAGGTAAAACTGTTGCTATTATTTCTGCAGCTATTGGCGGAGTTTCTCTCGTGTTGATTATTGTTATCATATATTACATGAGACGTCCTGTTGAGATAGTCGCTCCCTTGCAAGACAAACCATTATATTCAACAGTTTCAGACATTTACTTCCACCCCAAGGAAGGATTCACCTTTAAAGACTTGGTTGTTGCCACTGATAATTTTGATGAGAGGTTTGTGATTGGCAGAGGAGCTTGTGGAACAGTTTATAGAGCAGTCTTGAGAAACGGTCATACAGTTGCTGTTAAGAAGCTAGCGTCCAACAGAGAGGGCAATAACAATATTGACAATAGCTTCCGAGCTGAAATTCTTACATTGGGAAAAATCAGGCATCGAAATATTGTGAAGCTATATGGTTTCTGCTACCACCAAGGTTCCAATCTGCTTCTGTACGATTACATGGCTCAGGGAAGTTTGGGGGAGTTGCTTCATGGTCCATCATGTACTCTAGATGGCAGACAAGGTTCATGATCGCTTTGGGGGCTGCAGAGGGACTTTCTTATTTGCATCATGATTGCAAGCCTAAGATATTTCACCGCGATATAAAGTCCAATAACATACTTCTTGATCACAAATTTGAAGCTCATGTTGGCGATTTTGGATTGGCAAAAGTGATTGACATGCCACATTCTAAGTCAATGTCAGCTATTGCAGGTTCTTACGGCTACATTGCTCCTGGTAAGTTGCATCTTTTCAGCCCTTGACATACTAAACTTGATAGTTAATCTAATAATTAATGTTTGTAACTAATGTTAAATGCCAGAGTATGCATATACAATGAAAGTTACAGAGAAATGCGACATCTATAGCTATGGAGTTGTGCTACTGGAGTTGCTGACCGGAAGAGCACCTGTGCAGCCGCTAGACCAAGGAGGCGATCTGGTAACATGGGTGAGGAATTACTTTCGAAATAATTCAATACTATCTGGAATGCTTGATGCTAGAGTGAATTTACAAGATGAGAGAACTGTTTCTCACATGATTACAGTCTTAAAAATTGCTATGCGATGCACAAAGATGTCACCATTTGATCGCCCAACAATGAGGGAAGTTGTTTTGATGCTCAACGAGTCAAATAGGCGCGAGGGACACTTTGAATCCTCCCCTATGGCTATGGATCATGATTCTGTGTAGAAACATGAATAAAATCCACTTGATTTTTTAGCTGCTGATGATTCATCCTTTGTATTATTTACAAAAATGTAGCCAAAAATAATACTGCCTTTAATCTGTACATTTCCTCTTTAACACAATAATATTGATTACTACCTACTAGCCTTTATTGCTTCATCTGCTGATTAGTTAGTAATATGCTCTTACCATACTTACTTCTTTTTACCTTGAAATTAATCCATTAATACTGCTTGGATAATCTTATTTATACCTAGAGACTTGTTAGCACCAAGTATACAACACATTAATTATGACACACACATATATATATATATATCAAGCCCTTAAGGGCATCCTGACCATATATATTTAGCAGCCAATTAGTGAAAAATTAATATCAAAGTAATTTGAAGCTAACATATCATAATTATTTAAAAATTAATCAAATCAGTTTAGTTATTATGCTTTTATATTCTGAAAAATCGATTTTAGTCTAAGGTTCTAATCATATGCGGAATTAAACACAAAAAACCAAGACAAATCCTAATTATTATTTCTATGGATTACCAACAAGCACCCTTAATTCTAACAATAATAAATCAAAGCAAATATAACAATGCATAAAACAAAATCAACACAACATTTTGTCAACGAAGTGGAAAACTTGTGCAAGTAAAAAACCACTACAAGTCTTTAGGCTACCAACCAAAATCCACTATAACGAGAAAAACTTATAGTGAAGGTATAAGACCTATGACAGCTGTTAGTTCCATTTTTATTGGCATGTGTCCGTGACAAAACGAGTTCAATTGAGTTGTAATATATCATGAAGACCTTTGTGCAATTGGACTGGTTTTTGGCTGATGTGCATCAGACATGCGTTCGTGGTGCGTTCGTTGCAGTGTTCGAATGATTGGTGTTAGTGCTGTGTTCGTTATTTGGTTCGAACGTGTGACCTTAGTGGCACGTTCATCATTGAGTTCGAACGGGAGCATTCCAGAGAGTAAACATTCGAGGTACGTTCTTGGTGCGTTCGAACGAGGTCATTCCAGAGAGATCACGTTCGTAGTGCGTTCGAGTGGCGTTTGAACGAGTCTTCACATAAAGAGCGCGTTCGTGAAGCGTTCTAGTAAGCGTTCGAACGTGACTGCGATCTGAACGCGTTTTTGGCCATTTTCACTTTGAAAACCCTAGCCTTTTCTCCCTACCTATAAATATAACATGTAGCCGCCATTCTCCGTGGTTAAAATGAGTTGAAACACTTTTTCCTTGAGCTAAAATCTCTCAAAGCTTTCAACCTTCTTGATTCCACCATTGAAGACTTCTTCATCTTATTGTCTTCTTCATTAATGGTGTGAATCCATCTTTGATAAACCTTCAACACAACTTAACCCAAAATTCCTAATCCTTCAGAGTTCTTTAGGAGGAAGTTTGGTAGTCGGAGTTCCGGCGTCAGAGGTGATACAATCTACTCAGAGACTTCAGAGGTTCTGAAGAAAACCGTGGGTCGCGGGCTTGAGGAGTTGCCTTGAGTTCTTACAGTATTGAGGTACTTGAGTCGGTGGAGTTGCCACCATAGGTCTTGACCATCGCTGTAAGTTTTTCTCTATATAGTGGATTCAGGTGGTAGCCTATACCCGAAGTGGTTTTTTTACTCGCAAGAGTTTTCCACTTCGTCACCAAAATTATTGTGTTGATTTTGTGTGATTGATTTAATTTGCTGCTTTAATTTATTATTATTGTTTTTTATATTTGCAACATAATTAATTGTTGGATATTATGGTTGCCTGTTAATTTATCCATAATAGCAGTAATCAGGACTTGTCATGTTTATTGTTTGTATTTCCGCATAGGGTCAGAAACTTAGGCTAATAACGAATTTTCAATTGGTATCAGAGCCTGAACTCGATCCTTGACCCATTAACTATGAAGTGTAGTCAACCCTTAAATTGTCTGCCATTTTTTAATGGCACTGATTATTTACATTGGAAGGTTCGCATGAAAGCGTTCCTTAAGTCCTTAGATGAGAGGGTCTGGATGACTGTTGAACACAGGTGGAAACCTCCCGTTGTTGTTGTTGTTGATGGGGTCTCTTCCCCTAAAGATAAATTGACCTGGACCAAGACGAATTTGATGCTAGCAATAGGAACTGCAAGGCTTTTAATGTCATACATGGTGCTGTTTATTCTACTGAGTTTAGGAGAATCTCAATGTGTGAGATAGCCAAGGATGCTTGGGACATCCTGCAGACTGTGCATGAGGGCACATTGTCTGTTAAAAATAATAGACTCCGGGATATTGCTACTAGGTTTGAGGTCGCTAGAATGAAGGATGATGAGACCTTTGATCAATTTTATGCTGAGATTAACGATATTGTTAACTCAAGCTTTAACCTAGGTGAGACTATTCCTACCAACATGATTGTTAGGAAAATCCTTAGATCCCTGCCTGATAAGTTCCTACCCAAAATCACCGCCATCGAGGAAAGCAATGACCTTGATCAGCTTAATTTAGAAGACCTCGTAGGAAAACTGCAGGTTTATGAGCAGAAACTTCCTGGGCATCTAAAGCTAAAAAAATATAGCAATGAAGATCGCGAATGAAGTTGTTCATGGTTCGTCTAGTGATGAAGATACCCTCACAGATCATGATTTGGCCTTGTTTGCAAAGAAGTTTAGGAAATTTCTTAAGCTGAAGAAGAGTGGCCATAATAGTGACATGGATATGGAGATATGCCTAGAGAGAGTAGACATAGCATGAGTGAGTCTGTAGAGGATAGAGATAGTAGATCCCGAGGTGCCCAGTGCTATGAATGTGAAGGATATGGGCACATTAGATCTGAGTGTCCCACATACCTTAGGGCTAAAGGCAAGAAAGCCATGGCAGCATCCCTTAGTGATTCTGAAGGTGATGATTCTCCTAAAGGCAATTATATAGCCTTTACTGCTAGTGTGACTGATGAGAGAGAGAATGAAGTTAATGATGTTGATTCAGAAGTCTATCTCGATGAGTCTGTTGATGAGGAAAGTCTTCAGGTAGCTTATATTGAACTGTTTAATGAGAGTTTAGCTATTAAGAAGACTAATTTAGAGGTCAGTAAAAGGCTGAAAGCTGTGGAGCTAAAAAAAATGAAACTCAAGCTAAATTTGAGCAAAGCCTTTTGATGGTTGATGACCTAGAGGAGAGGAATAGAGGCCTAGTTGATAGGGTTCAAATCTTAGAGACTGAACTTGAAGATGCTAGAACTCAGTTGTCTGCATTTTCTAGTGGAATAAAAAAGTGGACCATATGTTAGGTATTGTTGAGCCTAATTATGATAAGGCTTCTTCGTCCAGAGCTGTGCCTGCTTCAGCTAAACGTGACTTAGGTAAGAAACTTGTTGTGTATAGTCATGATATTCCTCCTGTTGTACCTCATCCTATTTCCCAACCTCGATCTAGAGGTGTTGTGGGTAAACCTCGCTCTCATCCGAGGTTTGTGCCTTTGTGCCATCACTGTGGCAAGGCTGGACATATTAGGCCTAAGTGCTTCATGTTGCACAAGTAAAAGAATAGGCCTAAGAGTGTGTCGCCTAGATTTGATTCTTCAAATCTAGCTTCTCAAGTTTCTGCACTAACTAAACAGACACAATTTCTTAGTGAGAAACTTTCTTTGTTGACTGGGAATTCTCAAATGGATGAGGTTCCTAGAAAGGTTTGGGTGAGGAAGCAAGTTGTCTTCATATTTACTTCTGCATGTCCTGATGGATATGATGAGAGTGCACTTCGGTGTAACTCTTCTTAGAAGTTGCTTTTTATTTACCCATTGCATGTGTGTGTGCGTGTGTTTTATGTTTTTGCACGTTTATTTTATTTTCACTGCATATGGGTGTGTGTATCCTGTTTTTGTTATATGTCCCTTGGTATATAGATAGAAACCCAGACATAAATTTCATAGCTGATTCCGAATGGACGGTAGTATGTTCTACACTCGGGATACAACTCCACGTACCATTGGATATTGATAAGCCTTTTTATGTCTTTATTTTTATGTGTTAAAATCTGAAAAATTCAAAAAAAATGAAAATGAAAAAGACCAAAAATACTTTATTTTATGGCTTGTTAGAGCATGAAAAGCATGTGCATGTGATCCTGGTATGTAGGATATATGATTATGCATGTATGATATGCTTTTATTTTTCTTGATGCTCTATATGCATGAGTGTGTGTGATAAAAACATTTGGTATATCTTGTGCTTGCACCTCACATACACGATTTTATTTTTATCAAGGCTTGGTCACATGTATAAGTTTTTGGAATGGCAATCTAATCTCTTCCATGTTTTGTTTGCTCAATAGTGTGACCTAGGGGTGTGCATTAATCAGTTTTAACCGATTAATCGAACCGTTCCGAACTATTTTTTTATAACGGTTCGGTTATTGTGATTAAATTGGTTTTTACGGTTAAAATTTTTAACTTTTTCGGTTATTCGGTTCAGTTACGGTTATGAGATTCGTATAACCGAACCGACCGATTAACCGAAATATATACATGCTTCAAAACTCTAAATAAGTAAATAATAAAATTTCATAGACCGATTATTAGATAAATTGTTAAAACTGAAAATTATTAAATTATTGACTATTAAGAAATCCAAAATTTCATAATATTGAGTTAAATATTAAATTTGATGAATATGAATTTATATTTGTGTTAAATTACTTTGTTGAATGTTGAGTTGATGAATTTATATTTGTTGGACTGGTTAATAACCGAATTAATCAAAACCGACCGAAATATAATGGTTAAATTGGTTAATGGTTATGGTTAAATCGGTTACACATTTACTTAACCGAAAATTTTCGGTTCGGTTAAAAAATCAAGGATTAACCGACCGAACCGACCGATGCACACCCCTAGTGTGACCTTTGACTAGTTGACCTTGTGCTATCCCATTTTGCAAAAGTAAAAAAGAAATTTATTTAAAAAAAAAAATGAGACTCAAGTGCAAAAGAGCCAATGTGGCAAAATTCAAAAGATAATGGCAAAAACCCTTCATTCGAAAGAATTGTTAAATATGAGCTCATGATATTTATGGGGTAAATAATATAGCATGCAACCAATGTTGCTTATTTTCAGGTCCTAGTGGTGCTGGGTTTGAACACCTATTTTATGGATTTGGTTTGTTTAGATATGGATTACTTTGGCTGTGTCCAGCTCATAAAATAAGGTCTTAAGCCTTAATTTGTTGTGCTCTTTATTTTTCACGCAAGTGCTTGATATGTTTTGGTGTTTATGTCATATGCATAAGTGTTGTATTTAGCCACTTTTAAAATGATGCATATTGTTTCATGTCATAAACAGCTGATTACTGACTGGGTATCCTTGTATCTGCTTGAAATGCTGTTTCAGTCAGTTTTGACAGGATTTTTTGTTTATCTCATTGTGTGCTTTTATATGCTTCATATCACTGCATATAATTTATTTTGCATACCATTGAGTGTTTACTTCCCATTTGATTAAATTTTTTTATTTTTTTTACTAACTGAGTTAGCCTGTTAGTGAGGGGGAGTAAGTCCTGTTTGCTTATACTATTGCATGCGTTATCTCCTGTTTATTTTTCCTGGTTCCTTCGTCATTTGTCATTTCGTGACAAAAAGAGGGAGAGTAATATATTAAGGGGGAGAGCCTTAATATATGGGAGGGAGTCGTAGATTATCATTTTGTTATCTCCATTTTACGGGGAGTTTAGATTAAGGGGGAGAAGGATATTTACATGCACATGCATAAGTTTTATACCTGTTTTATGTTATATTTGATAATCTCAATGCTTTTCACGGTATATTGCTGTTTGTGGATATTTCAGGTAAACAGGTTTTTGTTACTGAGGTGGCGCTGATTTCAAGACTACTTGTTTAGGTATTAGATCGAGTCCTATTGTAATAAGTCACTATTTTGATGGTTGACAGTTGACTATTTTCTTTTTGGGTCTTTTACCGTAGTCTTTGTATTATGTAGTGTTTTGTCACTGAATGCCAAATAGGGATATTGTTAGTTCCATTTTTATTGGCATGTGTCCGTGACAAAATGAATTCAATTGAGTTGTAATCTATCATGAAGACCTTTGTGAAATTGAACTGGTTTTTGGCTGCTGTGCATCAGATATGTGTTCGTGGTGCGTTCGTTGCAGTGTTCGAACGATTGTCGTTAGTGCTGCGTTCATTATTTGGTTCGAATGTGTGACGTTAGTGGCACGTTCATCATTGGGTTCGAACGGGAGCATTCCAGAGAGTAAATGTTCGAGGTACGTTCTTGGTGCGTTGGAACGAGGTCATTCCAGAGAGATCACGTTTGTAGTGCGTTCGAGTGGCGTTCGAACGAGTCTTCACAGAAAGAGCGCGTTCGTGGAGCGTTTCTAGTAAGCGTTCGAACGCGACTGCGATCTGAACGCGTTTTTGGCCCTTTTCACTTTGAAAACCCTAGCCTTTTCACCCTACCTATAAATATAACATGTAGCCGCCATTCCCCGTAGTTGAAATGAATTGAAACACTTTTTCCTTGAGCCAAAATCTCTCAAAGCTTTCAACATTCTTGATTCCACCATTGAAGACTTCTTCATCTTATTGTCTTCTTCATTAATGGTGTGAATCCATTTTTGATTAACCTTCAACACAACTTAACCCAAAATTCCTAATCCTTCAGAGTTCTTTAGGAGGAAGTTTGGTAATCGAAGTTCCAGCGTCAGAGGTGATACAATCTACTCAGAGACTTCAGAGATTCTGAAGAAAATCGTGGGTCGCGGGCTTGAGGAGTTGCCTTGAGTTCTTGCAGTATTTAGGTACTTGAGTCGGTGGAGTTGCCACCATAGGTCTTGACCATCGCTGTAAGTTTTTCTCTATATAGTGGATTCGGGTGGTAGCCTATACCCGAAGTGGTTTTTTTACACGCAAGAGTTTTCAACTTCGTCACCAAAATTATTGTGTTGATTTTGTGTGATTGATTTAATTTGCTGCTTTAATTTATTATTATTGTTTTTTTATATTTGCAGCATAATTAATTGTTGGATGACCGGTGTAAACACACACGTATAACGCAAGCGTACATATCGTTCAAGTAGTATAAAAAGTATCGATCCCACGAGGACTTAATACCTAAGTTATTAATTTAATGAGGTTAAATGATTACTAGTATCTAACAGTTTGTTTAATTGATTTGAAATAGCGATGATTCTAAATTTAAAGACAAGTAAATGAAATTGTTTGAAGGTAGATTTTAAGAAAATTCAATATTAAAAACTATCTAGGGTTGTGATTTATTCCAATATTATTTAAAGATAAAGTAGTTATCTATAGTTGGGTAAAATATTGATTTATTAACCTGGAACACTAATTTATGTAAAAGCCTCTTCCGATGGTCAATTACAAATACCTAGTATAATCCAATTGAACCATATGTCTATGTCAACCAAATTACCTAAATTCATTAAGATTAAATTCCAATTATGGCTACCCTCGCCCGACAGGTATATTCCTATCCTGTAAGGAAATCTATTAAAATGGTTATCTATCCTTAAGGAAGATCGTGGGCTATTGAGTCTAAGGTTTTAAACTTAAAATCCCTATGTCTAGTTCATTTTAAGTTTACCTAATCAATTTAATTAATGGCCAGTTAATTAAAGAGCATTAAGATTAAGACTCAATAAATATTTCTTTATATTACCCAAATTATAATCTAACCCTTATAAACCCGTGATATTGAATTTCATCACAACCTAAATAACTAACTTAGCTAGACACCATAACTAGGGCTTAAAACTTTTAAAAGAGTTATAAAATTGCATAAGTTGAATTGACCGGCGTAAACACACACGTATAACGCAAGCGCACGTATCGTTCAAGTAGTATAAAAATATCGATCCCACGAGGACTTAATTCCTACTATTGTTATTAATTGTTGAATCTATTTATTTACAAATATCTAATTAAATGGAGAATAGAGAGATTGTTTGTTTGTTTGGTTGAATGTGGCGTTGCAAAATAAATAAAAATAAAAAGACACAAGAAAATACTAAGGAAAATAAAAGACTTAAGATCTAGGGTTGTGAATCTTTCTAATATCTATTAAAAGATGAAGTAGTTATATTATAGTTGGGTAAAATATTGAATTATTAATCTGGAACACTAAATTATGTAAAAGCCTCTTCCGAATGATCATTTACAAATACCTAGTATAATCCAATTGAACCATATGTCTATGTCAATTAAATTACCTAGATTCATTAAGATGAGTTCCAATTATGACTACCCCCGCCCAACAGGTATATTCCTATCCTGTAAGGAAATCTATTAAGGTTTATCTATCCTTAAAGAAGATCGTGGGTTGTTGAGACTAAGGTCTTAAACTTAAAATCCCTATGTCTAGTTCATTTTAAGTTTATCTAAATCAATTTTATTAATGGCCAATTAATAAAAAGACATTAAGATTATGACTCAATAAATAACTCTTTTAAATTACTCAAACTATAATCTAACCCTTTTAAAACCGGTTATATTAGATTTTATCACAACCCTAGATATTTAATTTAGTTACTATACATAATTAAAACTGATATAAACTTAAAAGACAAAAATGAAATTGCAGAAAGTAATTAAAATAAATAAATGAAATGCTAAGGTAAAAGGAAATAACTTCACTATATATATATTTAGATATCTCCCATAAAATAATAATATATTAACTTGTGATTTTAAACCAACCGTCCAGAATGGCGGTATCCTGATTAAGTCAAATTCAAATATACCAGCCATAAGGCGGAACAGAAATATAACTTAAAACCAACCGTCCAGTGTGGCGGTATCCTCATTAAGTCAGGTTAACCAGATTAAATTAAATAACCAACCGTCCGGAATGGCGGTTATCCTTTATTAGATTTTAAATAGTTTATATATCATATTTTAAGGGAGATTAATCTAAAAAGCAATAGTAAAAGAATTACCTTATTACCTCAGCATGAAGAGGTTACCCCCTCATGGATGGATAGAATTACTACTACAAAGCGTAAATAAAACTGAATAAAAGAAGAAAATATGAAGAACTCTCAATTTATTATAAGGATTTCAGAGGAAGAGGTACTATTTGAAACTAAAAATTCGAAATCTATTTATAGGCAAAAAAATCTAATTTTTTATTATTTTTTTCTGATTTTTATTATTTTATTATTTTTCTGATTTTTATTATTTTATTATTTTTTTTTTTGATCGCTGAATTTTCGACACGGCATGGTGTGCTAAAAATGACGGCTCGTTGAATCTTTGACATGTGGCATGGTGGTGCAATTACCAAAATACCCTCGGTGTCGGGACGCCAAAATTACCAAAATACCCTTTTCGTCAAATTTCACAGTTTTGCTCCAAATCACCTCCAAATATCTTAAAACTTTATTTCGGTGTCGGGATGTCCAAAATTACCAAAATACCCTTTGTGTCGGGACGTCCAAAATTACCAAAATACCTTTTTTGCCAAATTTCACCAAATTTCACAGTTTTGCTCCAAATCACCTCCAGAATGTCCTGAAACTTTATTTATCTACAAAATAACACAAAACACATCAAAATATTCACAAAACTCAAGAAACTATACAAAACATTAAGTTAAATGAATGGGAAATAGTGATACATTTATCACTCATCACACCCCAAACCTAACATTTTGCTAGTCCTCGAGCAAAATACAAAATAAATAACATAATAAAATTTAACTAAGCCACTTTCGTAGGGATCACGATTGCATTTAGCATATGCAACAAGCCTTTAAACCCCTAGGTGTCCCTAGTGGACGAGTTGTAGTCTCGTGAAGGTTTACAGCAATGATACCCACAAACATATTACAAATGTAAAAAGGAAGAACTAAATGCACACAAAAGCAAAAAGACAAAGAAAGAAATAAAGAAGTTAGTGACTAATCATGTGAAACTTCTACTCCAAGTTATTAGTGTTTTGTTTCATTTTAAATTACTACGAATAAGTAAATTCTCCTATTATTTTTACCATTCTCCATATATACACAGCCAACATAATATTAAACAACTCATTTCGCCCATAACAGTCATAAGTGCAGTTGATAAGAGAGTAATATTTTGTCCTAAAGTTTTATCAGATTTCACACCTTTTGTAGTAATGGAATAAATTTTCTGATTTTCTGATTTTTTCTTTGATTTTTTCTTTTCTCTATTTTTTTTTATATACAATACCTTCCATCTATGTAGCGAGCTTTGGGTCGGTGACTCCCAAACCAGTTGGCTTTAGGGCATCAGGGTTAAAACACCCCTATGGACTTAATTACTCAGACTTCAGATATTTATATATATATATTTTTATTCATCATTTTTGATCCATGTAGCGAGCTTTGGGCCAATGACTCCCAAACCAGTTGGTTTTAGGGCATTAGGTATTAAAAATACCCTTACAGACTTAATAACTCGGATCTCAGATGTATTATTATTATTTTTTTTTTATTCCATCACTAATTATAAATGCTTCTTCCAATTAAACTAGAGCACGAAATATTACAAACTTTTTAATTACAGCTCATGTCTGTATGTTACTATGTATGTTGATAATATCTGCTAACTAAGTATATGAAGATTCATTTTAGTCAGTTTTATGGAGAATTTACAGATTTAATAATTCAAAAGTGAATAAACAAAATTAACTTGTTTCGAATTAGGTTTGAAATACGTCTCAAGAGTGGAAACTCCTTACACAGCTATTTCTTACCAATTTCATCTTTTTAGTCAACATAACAACCACATATTTCTACTAGTCATAAAACTATAATTTACATGTTTTTTTTTTTAAAAGTTTAATCAAAGACTCAGTTTATGGTGTGTGACTAACTGTCGAATGGACTTCCCGTTGTAGATTCCCCAGAGGGAAGGTGGAGCGAGGCTCACTTAAATACCCAAGCCCCTTAGGCTCTTATCGCTTGTTGTCAGGAATAAACAACGAGTCCTCCAAACTAGTCTGTCACAACACGCTACAAGTGAATGATTATCTAGGTGCCTCCACAGCTTTTCCTTATAAAAAGGTAGTGAGTGAAGGAAGACACCAAACCATCACCTAGCTTTAAATATGCCCTTTGTTTTTATTAATTTTTTTTTTTTTTTGTATTTTCGAAAAATTTTGGACTAAAAATAAAAACACAAAACAAACAAGTACTATTAACTATTCCTCACCCCCAAACCTAAATGAGACATTGTCCCCAATGTCTTAAAAAGTAGAAGAAGAGTTTAGAAAATCGTACCTGGTTGGCTGAAATTCTACAGGAAATTAAAGGTTAAGATCCAGATTTATTCGACGCTTCTTACCACGATCATCATCGGACCATTTTATCTTTGAAATGATAGGGTCAACTTGTGGTTCAAAGGCTACGAGTTGATCAATTAGATCCGGTGCAGTTCTGGCAGTGAATAAGAGTTCTTTCATAGGTTTTGACACGAACCCATTTCTCCGAGCATCATCAAGAAACACACAAAGAAAATCATAAAATCCATCAACGTTAAGCAATCCAAGTGGTTTTGGTGTATGTTCAGGTTCGCCCAAGATAGTACTATAAAAATTTCCTCCAATGTGCCCAAGCCACCTGGCAAAGCAATAAAAGCATCAGAACGGTTAATCATTTCAACCAGTCGTTCAGACATACCTGGCACGATCAGTTCCTCTCCGTTTGATGATCCAATAAGATTCGCCTCTGCCAAGGGTTTTGGGATGATTCCCAAAACATGACTGCCTCCTTCTTGTACGGCTTTTGAAATGATCCCCATTAGTCCAAGATTGCCTCCGCCATATAGTAAATGCATATTCCTTGCTGCTAAGACTCGACCCAATTCCTGTGCTGCCTCTATGTATTGTGGTTTAGTACCAACAGTACTACCACAAAACACACAGATGTTCTCAACTCGTCTTCTTGAAGTGGCTTCCATTTTTTTTATGTATTTCTTTCTCAACTCAGGATGCCTTCAAAAGTGCAATGACGGGCTGAATTTATAGTACCTGAAAAGGGTGAATACATAATAGCACAAGTATCTTCCAGAGGAAGCTTGTAGCTAAACAACAAAAGAAATCGTGAAAGGTCAAAAAGGTCTGGATCCTGTCTACGAAAATAAAGATAATTTCAATAGAAAAGCAAATCAAAGCAATAATTAAGGCAACAGAATGTGTACGCAATACGCCACTTGCTTAGTATAAATTCATTAGGATGCGTCTTAAGATTTATTCCTTATTCAGCCATCTCGTTAATGAATTGTTTCTCCTTTTTTAATTGCCAAACACATTCCTTCTGTCTTAAAATCTCCGTTTGTGCCTTTCCCTACAAAAATAACACACAAAATTAAAAAGTTCACACAACACAAAAAATGAAAACAGAAATTACAACAAATTGCATGGGTTGCCTCCCTGCCAGCGCTAAATTTTTCGTCTTCAGCCAGACGTGACTGAAATCCATCTGTTAAGGAGGTTTCAGCGTCGTTTTGGATGTCCTATCGAAGACAATCCCGTGAGCGTTGCTTTTGAAGGGTCTCTTCCAACGGTAAAGTGGCAAAAAGAGTTTTGTCTCATTCAGTGCTTGTGCCACCTTTTTAATCTTTGTTGCTCCAGTGGTTCCTGAAAAGAAAGAAAGAAAATCAGGAGGTCTTGTATGGTGCTTGACTTGGAATGGAAGTTCCATTCTGTCAAGCTTCTGGTTGATATCTTTGGTTTGTACTCCCCAAAACAACGATGTTTTTCCTGAATGCTCTGGATCTTTAATAAAGTCAGACATTTTCTCCTCCATTTGCTCTGTTTCTTGCTCCACCTTTTCTTCACAGATGAGTTTGAAAATTTCTGCATTCAGCTCTTCATCTGTCATCTGTGAAATACATGTTTCAAAATTTTCAACCTGAGGATGAAAAGAAATGTCAGATTTTAGGTCTTCATCCTCTGATCTGGTTGAAATGATTGGCTCAGGTAGATCTTCATCAAACATTTGTGCAATGGAATCTCCAAGATCTTCATTTTGAGGATACAGAATTCCATCCTCAATTTTTGATGCAGTTGGTCACAAACAGCTCAGTTTCATCCTCGTCAGAATCTGAAAAATAGAAATCAAATCGAGACTTTGTCGGTTCGGGTTCCTGAACTGATACCTCTGGTTCTTGATTTCCTCAGCCTCCTCCTTTGCTAAGTGTCATTATGAATTTCTGGGTTCTCGAGGCTCATCAGTGTCATCTGAAACTGATTCTTGAGGTATGATGCTCTGGTTTTCTATTAATTGTCTGATCTGATCTGTCATTCTCTGTATGGATTCTGCGTTACTCTGAATTTGTGCATCAAATCGAACTGCTTGTTCTTTGAACATGTGAATCAATTGATCTTCCTCAGATGGTTCTGGTTCTTGATAAGAATCGAAGGAAGATGGTGGATAAGATAGAAAATGTGATGATTCTTCGTACCTTGGTTGATTCCAAAAATTCTGCCACTCTGAAAGGTAAATACATTGATCGCTCGGGTGGTTACCATCACAAATTACAACATCTCCCCATTTCATTCTGTTGAGCAAATGTAGTATTGCTTGATTCTGGCATCCAGTGATAATCGTTGGGCTGAACAACAGGCCTCAGAAAACTGGACTGTTGCTCCCAGATTTGGGGTGTATCTTCTTGTAAAGTTCGTGATTTCTCAATTCCCAATAGTGTTCCATTTTTTTTAATCACCTGAAAACAAAAGAAATAAAAATTACAAAATAAAAGAAAGAAAATTAGATATAAGTAATTAGATAGTTTCAAAATTAACAACTCAAGAAAAATAAGTCCCCGGCAACGGCGCCAAAAACTTGACCGGCGTAAACACACACGTATAACGCAAGCGCACGTATCGTTCAAGTAGTATAAAAATATCGATCCCACGAGGACTTAATTCCTACTATTGTTATTAATTGTTGAATCTATTTATTTACAAATATCTAATTAAATGGAGAATAGAGAGATTGTTTGTTTGTTTGGTTGAATGTGGCGTTGCAAAATAAATAAAAATAAAAAGACACAAGAAAATACTAAGGAAAATAAAAGACTTAAAGATCTAGGGTTGTGAATCTTTCTAATATCTATTAAAAGATGAAGTAGTTATATTATAGTTGGGTAAAATATTGAATTATTAATCTGGAACACTAAATTATGTAAAAGCCTCTTCCGAATGATCATTTACAAATACCTAGTATAATCCAATTGAACCATATGTCTATGTCAATTAAATTACCTAGATTCATTAAGATTGAGTTCCAATTATGACTACCCCCGCCCAACAGGTATATTCCTATCCTGTAAGGAAATCTATTAAAGGTTTATCTATCCTTAAGAAGATCGTGGGTTGTTGAGACTAAGGTCTTAAACTTAAAATCCCTATGTCTAGTTCATTTTAAGTTTATCTAAATCAATTTTATTAATGGCCAATTAATAAAAAGCATTAAGATTATGACTCACAAATAACTCTTTTAATTACTCAAACTATAATCTAACCCTTTTAAAACCGGTTATATTAGATTTTATCACAACCCTAGATATTTAATTTAGTTACTACATAATTAAAACTGATATAAACTTAAAAGACAAAAAATGAAATTGCAGAAAGTAATTAAAATAAATAAATGAAATGCTAAGGTAAAAGGAAATAACTTCTACTATATACTATTTAGATATCTCCCATAAAATAATAATATATTAACTTGTGATATTTTAAACCAACCGTCCAGAATGGCGGTATCCTGATTAAGTCAAATTCAAATATACCAGCCATAAGGCGGAACAGAAATATAAACTTAAACCAACCGTCCAGTGTGGCGGTATCCTCATTAAGTCAGGTTAACCAGATTAAATTAAATAACCAACCGTCCGGAATGGCGGTATCCTTTATTAATCTGATTTTAATAGTTTATATATCATATTTTAAGGGAGATTAATCTAAAAAGCAATAGTAAAAGAATTACCTTATTACCTCAGCATGAAGAGGTTACCCCCTCATGGATGGATAGAATTACTACTTACAAAGCGTAAATAAAACTGAATAAAAAGAAAAAAATGAAGAACTCTCAATTTATTTATAAGGATTTCAGAGGAAGAGGTACATTTGAAACTAAAAATTCGAAATCTATTTATAGGCAAAAAAATCTAATTTTTTATTATTATTTTTCTGATTTTTATTATTTTATTATTTTTCTGATTTTTATTATTTTTTATTATTTTATTATTTTTTTTTTGGATCGCTGAATTTTCGACACGTGGCATGGTGTGCTACTAAAAATGACGGCTCGTTGAATCTTTGACATGTGGCATGGTGGTGCAATTACCAAAATACCCTCGGTGTCGGGACGCCCAAAATTACCAAAATACCCTTTTCGTCAAATTTCACAGTTTTGCTCCAAATCACCTCCAAAATATCTTAAAACTTTATTTCGGTGTCGGGATGTCCAAAATTACCAAAACCCCTTTGTGTCGGGACGTCCAAAATTACCAAAATACCCTTTTTGCCAAATTTCACCCAATTTCACAGTTTTGCTCCAAATCACCTCCAGAATGTCCTGAAACTTTATTTATCTACAAAATAACACAAAACACATCAAAATATTCACAAAACTCAAGAAACTATACAAAACATTAAGTTAATGAATGGGAAATAGTGATACATTTATCACTCATCATGAATGCGGTAAAATAAATGCCCTGAATGAAAGTGAAATAAAATAAAATTGCTAAGATAAAAGGAATTACTTCTATTAATACTAATTAGATTTCTCCCATAATATAATATAGCTTTGCAAAATATATTAACCAGCCATATAGTCGGTATATTGATTTAATCAGTAAAAAAACAACCAGCCATAAAGGCGGAATATGAAAACAACCAGCCATAAAGGCGGAATCATTAATAAAACCAGCCATATAGGCGGAGGTGAAAATAACCAGCCATAAAGGCGGAATATGAAAACAACCAGCCATAAAGGCGGAATATGAATTTTATTACCCACGACCAATCTGGCGGTATCCTGATTAAGTCAATTTAAAACTTGAATATATTATAATTATGGGAGAATAATCTAAGACGTAAAAGTAAAAGAATTACCTTTTACCCTAACAAAGGGACGTTACCTCCTCATTATGAGTAGTATAAACTGTAAAATAAAGAAAGTAAATTATTATTACTATTAAAAAGTAATTACAAAATTTGAATTTAAAGAACTAGAGAGAGAAACTCTCAATTTAGAACTAAGAAGTGAGAGAGAATGGTACACTGAAAACTGAAAATTCGATCTCTATTTATAGGCTCGGATAAGGCTCCGGCGTCGCGACGCCCAAATTGCACTAGCGTCGCGACGCTGGGTACAGTAGGACACGTGTCACGCGCTGGTTGGCTGGCTCAGAATCTTATCCGATGACGTGGCACTGTTCATGACGTCATTGCTTGCGTCACTCTGACGTGTCAACTGTTCATGACGTCATTGCTTGCGTCACTTTGATGATGTGGAAGGCGACGTGGCGACACGTGGGGCGGCGGCCGTCAGTCCAATAAGATTTCGCCACGTGTCGAGCTGTGATTGGTTGATGATGACGTGGCATGTTGACTCGGTTGACTTGCTGACGTGGCTGCTGATGTGGACGATGATGTGGCGACACGTAGGATGACACGTGGGGCGGTGGCCGTCCAAGCAATAGGATTTCGACACGTGGCACAGCGCATTTTAGCATCTCCGTTGTGATGGTGACACGTGGCACGGCGCACGTTAGCAAAGTCAACTTTTCTCAGATTCTGATTTTGTGGACCCGGCGCATGTTAGCAGATTCGGCGCACACTGGGCGTCGCGACGCTGAAGGACTGGGCGGCGCGACGCTGAAATGACGATTTTGCCCTTTTTGTCCATTTTGTCCAATTTGCCCCAAAACACCTCCAGAATGTCCTGAAACTTTATTTATCTACAAAATAAACACAAAACACATCAAAATATTCACAAAACTCAAGAAAACTATACAAAATATTAGGTTTAAATGAGTGGGAAATAGTGATAGAAATACACTCATCATTGGATATTGTGGTTGCCTGTTAATTTATCCATAATAGCAGTAATAAGGACTTGTCCTGTTTATTGTTTGTATTTCCGCATAGGGTCAGAAACTTAGGCTAATAGCGAATTTTCAACAGCAACTCCGCCAACTCTAATACATCTAGACTGTAATAACCCGAAGAACTCCTCAAGCCCGCACCAAAACGGTCTTCTCCAGAACCTCTGAAGTTTCTAAACGGATTAACCCTGCAGCATGCAATGCTAGAACTCCGACTACCAATCTTCCTCCTTGAGAACTCTGAAGGCTTAGAAAATTTAGTTAGGATTGTGTTTTTGTATTGATGGTCAATCAATTATCAATATCACCAAGACAAACAAGACAAGGTAATCAAGAAAGTTTTCAAGGTGAAAATCAATAAATAAGAAATTAAGTGTATGGAGGCTCTCTAAATTGTGTTTCTTCACTTGGTTAAAGTGGCTAAGTATTTGTTTAAATAGGTATGGCAAATGTAAGGGTTTCCTAGTGAAAATCTAGCTTAAAAACGCGACTAAAGTAACCCACTTACGCACGGACGTTCGAACGCCACAATAACGCGTGACGAACGAGTGTTGTTGCACAAACTCGTTCGAACGTAGTCTCAAACGTACCTTGAATGCAAACACATTGGAAGGTTTCGTTCGAACGAAAAGATGAACGTACTACGCACGAGAACCCTCTGCCAAGTTTCATTCGAACCCAAACACGAACGTGACACGAACGCCACTCGTTCGAACGCAAACACGAATGCAACACTAACGCATATATGATATCTTCATGCACAGTCTGCCAAATACCAATCCAATTGCTTCGAGATCTTCAAGACTCATTACAACTTATTTGAACTTGTTTTGTTATGGACATTGCCAACAAATATGAAACTAACACATTTATTTATGAGATGTTTTAGAAGCATAATTTTTCTTTATTTACTCTTAATGAGATTTTTGATGGCTGAACGTAACAATAAAATTACATAGCTAGTTTGTGTCTAATTTAAAATTCTAATTGGGCATGTGAACGTGATTTAAATCATATTATATATAATATGTATATTTAATTGGGTATCTTTTTTTAATAATAAAAACTTTTAGGAGTGATTTGTAGGAATTATCCTTAAAGCTGCTGAGATTGAAAATGTTGAAATGAAAAGACATGAAACAGCCTTTGAAAAAGCACAACATGAGGAAGATATGGCCATGTTAGCTAAGGAAAACGGTGTCGTGTTGAGTTCTACGAGTGGGAGAAGAAAGAGGCGGAGTTTGTTCTGGAGATTAGATTGGGTGAAGGTCGCATAAAACCTATTGATATTATTATCTTGTTGCACAAACCACCATGCATGGCTTTCAAGGGCTTTGAGTGTACGTAAGACAACTGAGAGAGCTTATTCGTGGAGATCTAAAAAGGTATTTGGATTTGGAGAGTGCTCACGTTGAGTATTGGGAGGCAAATATGGTGGTTTGTGACTGGGAGATTGGATCAAGGATGTCAAGAAAATATCACACTTCTGGATGATTTAGTAGTGATATTAGTTTATGAATATAAATATAAAATAATTATCAAGTTAGTTTTTGGATTGATTTATATTCATGAATTTCAATATTGTATTAGAGTCAATTTCATACACGAGTGGGTCCATACTATCAATCCATGTGATACGGTTAGACAAAAGACCGATATGCACGTGAGAGGGCGTTGAAGAAAATATCATACATCGGTTAAGAAGTAATCTTGGTCCATGAATATACGCATAAGACAATACCTAAAAATAATCTAATTATGCTGATGTGTTGAGAGTGATTCAATCGGATTATACTGAGGTGTTGGGACTGACTCGGGCGTGCATGGAGCTGAAGCGGATGTTGAGAAGCTTTTGCAAAGGAGAGACACGCAAAGGGAGAGAGGCAATACAGATTCGGTGATGCATGATGATGGCTCTGCCAAAGTTATTGAGTTTTGGGAAGCTGTTTCTTAAACGACTTGACGTTTACAAGGCAATTGGCTTAATTAAATGAATATTCATAATTAGGCATCTACGAGGCTCCAATCTTTTGAATTGGATGCTGAATTATTCGAAGAGGATAAAATTTTGACAATATAGTGTGTGTGTCACCGACTGGTGCTATTCACACGTGGGTCGGACTGGTCCAAAAGTATGGCCCCGCCCAATTTGGGCTTGTCTTACAGTTGTGTACATTGGAAACTTGTAATGTCCCAACCGTATTTTTCCTCTATTTCATACTACCCTTGTAGCGTCTGATATTCTTACATATTTAATTATATTTCCGAAAAGTACTTAAGTACCCCTAAGTCAGAGGAGAATATTTTCAAATTTTTTTTCTTAGAGATTTAAATGTTATTATTACCTAATATAACCATTTTATTTCTTATTTTGAGCGAGGATTGATTTCTAATTTTTCACCATAAAAGACAGGACAGGAGGAGAAAGATGATTGGACAGAAGTCAAGTCTTAACAACTCACAATCTAACATTTTAGATACGTGTCAGTAATAACCGAATCTCCACATTAACGGTAGTATCTATACCGTACATAATCAACGCTCACGATCTTGCCACCTCACCGTTTCCCTCGCCGCCTCCTTATTAATTCTCTCTCTCCCCCCCTTCTCTCAGAAACACACTGCAAAAAACAAATACTAGATTTTTCTGTCATTTTGAAGAATCAAGCACGTTAAAAATATCGAGCTAGGGTTTTTGTCGAGTGCTTTTCTTCGTTGAGAATCGGGATTATCTGTGCCGTTGGATCTATTTCATTTCATTTATTTTCTAATTTTTTTTTTGATGATCGGAGCTTTTTAATTTTTGAAGGCTTGATTTGTTGAGTGAGTTTGGGAGATCATGATGATCTCGTTGCATAACGGAAGTTCTAGGGCTCCTTTAGACTCCGATCTTGCCGGAGAAGCTGGATATGGGACTGTGAAGCAGGAGCCGGCATCTTCGCTCAACCTTGTCTCGGCGTTCAAGGGACGTGATTCGCATGAAGGTTTGATTTTTCATTTAATTTTTGTTTGTTAACAGTTTTTGAAGCTTTTAGGGTTTTGCATCGTTTGAGAATATTTTGTTTTATTTTGCCATATCGTGAGCGATGTTTGATAAATCAATAATTCGGATTTTAGATCTGTTTTTATTTTGAGAGACTGATATTTTAATTTTTAAATGTTAGAGCAGTGAGTATTGGGCGATTATATTGACTCGTCAAAAATCTCTTTTCTCCTTTCCATTTTAGGTTCTGTTTTGCCTTAATTTTAGTTTTGAATTCAAAATAAGAAAAAAGTTATATTGTGTTCAGTTGGAAAATTATATATACACGTTGATGTTCTTTGTAATGAAAGAGCCCGACTTGCACCGTTGCACATATATTTATTCTTTTTCTATTTAAAAAAATTGAAGATATGTTACAACAGGTTTATTAATTAGTTTTTTTTTTTAAAATTTTGTTTTTTTTAATTAGTTGTTGTATTTGTACCACATATTAGGTTTTTGTCATATAAGGGCATGTATGAAAAATTAGAATGATTCTGACTGGCAATGCAAATTCTCTGTTCTTTGTCGTCTTTCTTTTGGTGTAGATGAAGACATGCACATGGCCCTTGCTCATCAGATGTATAAGTCTGGCAACTATAAACAGGCACTGGAGCATAGCAATTCTGTGTATGAGAGAAATCCGCTACGCACTGACAATCTTCTTCTTTTGGGTGCAATTTATTATCAGGTTAAATCTATTTCAGTGACTTGTTATTTCATCCTCATTGCTGCATACTGTACAATTAAGCTACTATTGCCAATGTCATTTTCATTTAATTACTCTAAATAATGTCTTTGTCTAATACTTCAGTTTGTGTTTCTATTCCTTTGCAGTTGCATGATTATCATATGTGCATTGCGAGAAATGAAGAAGCTCTTCGACTTGAACCCCGTTTTGCTGAGTGCTATGGAAACATGGCGAATGCTTGGAAGGTAATCACTGCTGCCCTATTTCATTTATTTTGAGACTTTGATTAAAGTGTTCTAGCTCATAATTGCCAAATATTCAATTTGAATTTTGTTGCTTTCAGGAGAAAGGCGATATTGATCTTGCCATTCGCTATTATCTGGTTGCCATTGAGGTCTGTGCACTTCTATAAAATTTCTCCTCCCTCTTAGATATTGCTTTCTTCTCTGAAACAGTATTGTTTTTTGTACTCATCTCCTTTCCTCTCTGTTTATTCCGCTTTGCTTTGAAATTGGTGTTTGTAATCCTCTTTACTCCGTGTCGGTGGTTGTATCTTTTTTGCCTTGGTTAATAGATGAGTAATATATATTGCTTATGTCAAATATGAAGCAAGGAAGCATTCTTAGATTTTCTATTGCTAGGTGGCGGTTTGTGTTGTAAATTAGCTCATGATTTGCAAGAATCATTCCATTATTCACATATCATAAAATGTAATGGCATGAGGTTGAGCCACAGTTGTGTATGATGCTTCGATTTGCGGGTCAATATTGCAAGATATAATAATTGTCTGTTGATTCTGTCATCATGCAATGGGATGTAACTTGAAGATTTATGTTGGCTCTATTTGTAATACTTCCAAGTGTTGTAATTACTCTCTGATTTCAGGGAGGTTGATTACTTACATTATCTGTTGCAGCATTTTTATTAATTATTATTTTAGATAATTGCAAATTTCGCAAATAAGAAATCAAGCATGTGAGATGCACTCATTCACTTGGTGTCTCGGCTAATACTTTGAGCCTCCATAAGATTATCTAAACTGGCTTCCACAATTATAGTTGATAGGGCTCATTTTTTTTTGTTGTTGCTTTTATATACTTTTAGTGGACTTTCACACCTTTTGAGCCTGTTTTATTGTAATTAATATCTTTGTATTCCTTTGCCTCTTGATTTCCCATTCCTTGTAACCTTGTTATACATTAGTTCATTTGTTTTTCGGTTTTATTGTTAACTGCAGCTTCGACCCAACTTTGCTGATGCATGGTCAAACCTAGCTAGTGCATACATGCGAAAAGGGAGACTTAATGAAGCAGCACAATGCTGTCGTCAGGCACTTGCTCTAAATCCTCTTTTGGTATGCTTTTATCCAGTTATAATGTTCCTTTGTCAATTAGGTATCCCAAATGAGAACATCTCCATTTTAATATTCTAGCTTCCGTGAAATTTTCCAATTATTTCTGTTTTCATTTGCATGTAGGTTGATGCTCACAGCAATTTGGGGAATCTAATGAAGGCACAAGGATTAGTGCAAGAAGTAAGCGCCAGCACGTGCTAATCTGTGCATTGTTTGATTTTCCATTATCTGTCATTATGAACTAGTAGCCCTTGATTTGGAGTCTTGGGCTACAATAGTTCGGTTCATAACAGTTTTGATGCTCTTCAGCTACCATTAGATACAATATGCTGACATACTTGTATCTGTTCCCATTGTGGTAGTAGCAGCATCTGTATTTTTATCCCAGTGAGTGTGCTCCATTGGATTCACCTGGCTTAGGCTCTTCCTTGTCCCATCCATGTGGTGGGAGGGATTGTTTCCCATTTTGGATTATTTGTCTCCCTTTTTCCCGCGCAGTTACTAATGGAGTAATTAATGTGTGGAACTGTTTAAATTCACAGTTCTATACAGATATCAAGTTGTTATCTACAGGCCAGGGCTGAGATGATGGTTGGTCTAGTTGTAACTTCCATGTGCAAGACTCCCAATTGTCAGAATCTAATGTTTTGTGCAGGCATACAGTTGCTACCTTGAGGCTCTACGCATACAACCAACTTTTGCTATTGCATGGTCAAATCTTGCGGGTCTTTTTATGGAGTCTGGAGATCTTAATAGAGCCTTACAATATTATAAGGTTTGTTTGGCCCACTTCCATAATCCTCTTACTTGGGTTCTTACTGTCTGTTTTATATCTGGTTGATTCCTTCTTAGGGATCGTTATAATGGTGTTGAATTTTTGTATTTTGTAAAATTTTCTATACTGCGTAATTATTTGTTTCAACTGTTGTTTTATTTTACTGCTCTCTCAATTTTATTTTAATGTCTTACAATTTCAGGAAGCTGTGAAACTCAAACCTACATTTCCTGATGCCTACTTAAATCTTGGAAATGTTTACAAAGTAAGCTGTCATGCCTTATTTCATTAGGTGCCTTCCTGGAATGTTATACCGTAATAGAGAGAAACAAAATATTTCTTTTTCACTTCTTCAGGCTTTGGGAATGACCCAAGAGGCTATTGTGTGTTATCAGCGTGCTGTTCAGACACGACCGAATGCAATAGGTTTCGGTGAGTGTAGTTTCATAATATTATAGATACTATTTTATGAGTTATGTTGCTATGGTTTTAAATTCGTATGGAACATTCTCTCGATCTGTCTATGTTATGACCTCTCTGGTCGGCTGTGTGTGGTGCTTGCATTTTAATGTCCATGTCCTGTTCATAGTCCATATCTATATAATCTTCGTCTGACTTATTGCTTAAAATGTAGTTCAACTTCAGTGATTTTATCAATAATGTGGCTTTGTGGTAGCATCTTGTTTCATGAAGTCATTTTATCTTAATTTTAAGTCTGGTTTCTGACGCTGGGTTTTGATCAATGATTTATCGAATGCATCATTAGGAAACATTAGTTTAGTCAAGTAGAATTGAATTTCTGTAGAATAGCCTAACTGGACATTGTTACCTGCTTATGGTTAAACTTATTAAATTGATAGCTTTTAGTAGTTAATTTATGAATCTTTTAAAGGCATTGGTAGCTGTTAACATGATTTTACTTGGTCAATTACATAACCGTCCATTCTATTACAGGTAACTTGGCTAGTACATATTATGAGCGAGGTCAAGCAGATATGGCAATCCTCTATTATAAGCAAGCAATTGATTGTGATCCTCGATTTTTGGAGGCTTACAATAATTTGGTTTGTTTTTTCACCTCCAGATTATTAGACGAGTCACGAGTGTCTAGTTTTTTGAATATCAAAATACAGTGGTCGCTAACATTTTGTTGTGTGAACGGTAGGGGGTAACGCATTGAAAGACGTGGGCAGAGTCGATGATGCAATTCAATGCTACAATGTTAGTAATTTTATTCCTCCATATTATATTTTTTCTTGTCTTCACATATTGTTGAACTTGAATCAACTTTGTGGTATGTGAAGCAATGTCTTGCATTACAACCAAGCCATCCGCAAGCACTTACCAATCTGGGAAATATATATATGGAATGGTATGTGATCCTAATTAATGCTTGATGTTTTAGCGAATTGTTTAATCCTTTGGCGTCAAGTATGCTAATGATAAGTGAGAATTCTTCAAACATGTAGGAACATGTTGCCTGCTGCTGCTTCATATTATAAGGCTACATTGGCAGTAACAACAGGATTGTCTGCCCCTTTCAACAATCTTGCTGTAATCTATAAACAACAGGTATAGTTGTCTGCTCTTTAGGTTTAGTTATTTTCTTGTTTCACTATGTCTGCAATTTTCTTTTCTTTGTTTATTTTATTTTAGCACAGTTCAGTTATAAGTCCTATTTGTATTTTTTTTTATAGTGCTGACTGCTTCCCCTTTGTGTTCTCATGGCAGGGAAATTATGCGGATGCTATATCTTGCTACAATGAAGTTCTCCGCATTGATCCCTTGGCTGCTGATGGGCTGGTCAATAGGGGAAACACTTACAAGGAGATTGGTAGAGTAAATGATGCAATCCAGGACTATATACGTGCTATCACCGTCCGCCCGACTATGGCTGAAGCCCATGCAAATTTGGCTTCAGCCTACAAAGATAGGTATTGTCACTCTGCTTCTTTTCTACTGTTCTTATTAATAAATACCTTAGATGCCTCTTAAGGGTGTCTTCGTTACTAGAGAATGTGTGGAACATTCAAGTGGAATTGGGCTGAATGGATGTGAATGCTTGACGAATTTGGACTATTCAAAGTCTTAATGGTCGGCTGTGGAAAATGTTATTATATGTCAATAATTTTGCTATTTGTAATTTGGGATTCATATGATGTGTAGTGGCCATGTGGAGGCAGCCGTAAAGAGCTACAAGCAGGCATTGCTTCTTCGACCTGACTTTCCAGAAGCAACTTGTAACCTTCTGCATACACTACAGGTATTGTAATAATCTATTTTTTGTTTCCTTGTGATGGAAAATCTTATTATGCACTCTAGGAAATTATTTTGCTCGATCTAACTTGATTCAATCACGAATATTATCCAATATACCTTGACATTGTTGAGAAGTCGGCTGCACAAAGCAGGGATCCCCCACTTGTAAGAGTCAGAAAATTGTCGATTTATCTTCTACATCATGATTGTCTAGATGAAGTGTTCTATAAACAATATGCAAATGAATGGCTTGTTAGTTACTAGTTTTTTTAAAAAGTAGTTTTTAAAAAAAGTAAGTCATTACTAATTTTATACAGTTGGTATTGTCACTGCAATGGCTTGTCAAATTTAGAGTGGTCAAGGAAAATGAATGTAAATATCTTTGCATTTTATATGATTGGAATGCTTTAATGGTCAGTGAACTCATTCATAGACATCTTAGTTTCCGAGGACAATGTTAAGGTCTGTGGTTTTGAGACTATATAGCGTCAGTAGTTGATTTTTGTGGACAATATTAATGTCTGTAGTTAGTTTCTGCAGACCATATTAATGTCTAGTTAGTTTCTGACGACCATATAAATGTCTGGTAAAGTTAATCGACCCTGAGACGTGGTACACTCACTATTTTAATTCGCACCTCTCTCTGTAAATTGTGTCAATATAGTTTATTTTATGGGTAAATCCGTAAATGTAATTTGATTTTTTCCCCATCTTCTAGTGTGTCTGCAGCTGGGAGAATCGTGATATAATGTTCTCTGAAGTTGAAGGGATTATCAGGCGACAGGTCAATGTAAGAGTTCTCACTTGTTCATTTTGAATTTGTTATGTTCAGCGGTGTGGTTCTTGAATATTTTATTCGAAGTTAGTAGGCTAATTGCCACTATTTTCATTTCAGATGTCAGTTCTTCCTAGTGTGCAACCTTTCCATGCT
Source organism: Zanthoxylum bungeanum (assembly GCA_019454045.1). Classification (NCBI taxonomy): domain Eukaryota; kingdom Viridiplantae; phylum Streptophyta; class Magnoliopsida; order Sapindales; family Rutaceae; genus Zanthoxylum; species Zanthoxylum bungeanum. The sequence continues at coordinate 15,484 of SKCR01004983.1, read as the reverse complement.
ATAGCATATCCTATTGACCCAATGCTTGCACTTGAAATTAGGTAAGATTGTTCCCTTACCATGATTGGAAATTAACAGTAATCGTGTAGGATTTCTCTCTTCTGACGTTTTGCATTCTCTATACAGTCGTAAATATGCAGCGCATTGTTCAATAATTGCATCCCGCTTTGCTCTTCCTCCCTTCAATCATCCTGTCCCAATTCCTATCAGGCATGATGGTGGACTTCGAAGATTAAGGGTTGGGTATATGAGCAGCGACTTTGGTAATCACCCTCTGTCACACCTTATGGGGTCTGTGTTTGGCATGCATAACAGAGAAAATATTGAGGTTTGTTATCTTGAGCTTTGCCCATTTGCAAGGGCTACATGGGTTTCTACATGTTCTTTTGTCACTATATGCAAGACTTGACAAGATTCTGCAGGTATTCTGCTATGCCTTGAGTCCCAATGATGGTACTGAATGGAGACAGCGCACCCAGTCTGAGGCTGAGCACTTTGTTGATGTCTCTGCCATGTCGTCAGATATGATTGCTAAACTGATCAATGAGGATAAGATACAGATCCTCATCAATCTCAATGGTTATACTAAGGTATAATTCTTTCCATTCCTTGAATGTTCCTTCGTTGATTTATTTCTTGCGGATGGTTATCAGTTTCTATAATATTTTGTTACTTGAATTTATGATATAAAAACATGGCTCCTATGACTTTGCAGGGGGCCAGAAATGAAATATTTGCCATGCAACCTGCACCTATACAGGTTTCATATATGGGGTTTCCTGGAACCACTGGGGCGACTTACATTGATTACTTGGTCACTGATGAGGTGGGGATTGGATGACCCTCTTTTAACTTTTTGATGACTGTCGTTGCTGCCTCTCTAACATCTCTTTATTACAGTTTGTTTCACCTTTGCGCTATGCCCATATTTATTCGGAAAAGCTTGTGCACCTCCCTCATTGCTACTTTGTTAATGATTATAAGCAGGTATATCTTTTGTTTTTATGATGACAAAGAAACTATTATTCATTATATGTTTTATATTATCTTTTGTTGTCCCCCTTCAAAGCAGGGAACTTATCTCGGTGACCATTTGTATATCATTTGCAGAAAAATATGGATGCTTTGGATCCAAAGTGCCAGCCCAAACGATCAGATTATGGTCTTCCTGAAGACAAATTTATATTTGCATGCTTCAACCAGTTATACAAAATGGATCCTGAAATCTTTAATACTTGGTAATACAAGATTGATCCTTAGTTCATTTGTTAATCAAGTACATTATATACAATTTGGCTTTTGAAATTCACGTCATCATATTTTTAGGTGCAATATTCTTAAACGAGTACCCAAAAGTGCACTTTGGCTCCTTAGGTTCCCAGCTGCTGGAGAAATGAGACTCCGGGCATGTAAGTTTGCTGTTTAAAGAAATTCTGCAAGGATATTTTTTTTGCTAGTTATTTTTTAAAATAAAGTTCCTTTTCATGATCTCAATTTGATCAGTTATGAAACTGAATATGGTTGGTTTCCTTTGTTCAGATGCTGTTGCACAAGGTGTGCAGCCTGACCAAATTATATTCACTGATGTTGCGATGAAGCAAGAACATATCAGACGCAGTTCCTTAGCAGATCTATTCCTCGACACGTAAAACTTTTTTGCCTTGTTTCAATTAATTTTTCTTTGTTTTATTTATTCATTTTTATTTACATTGTTGCATCGTTCTCGATATCTTTTCAGGCCTTTGTGCAATGCACATACTACAGGCACAGATATTTTATGGGCGGGTTTGCCGATGGTAACTTTGCCCCTTGAGAAAATGGCTACTAGGGTTGCTGGATCACTTTGTCTCGCCACTGGAGTTGGGGAAGAGATGATTGTCAATAGGTAGGCATTCTTCTTTCTGTACAGTACAAAACTATAGGCAATCCTTGTTTGCTTGTGATGCACAATCTCTCAAATTTCCTGCATTAGCTGTTTAGGTTGGACATGCCTATTGGAAATCGATATGGTCTTATTCAGCCAACTTTATATGTAACAATTCTGTGAATCAGTTCATACAGTGACTTCTTTTATATGATAAATTTGACGCTCAGTAATATGTTGCTGCATTTCTATTAATTTTGTTCTTGTTCACAAGTTTATGTATATGCTTTCCTCTCTTTCTAACCATATAGATGAAAAGCTCAATTTGGACTTATTATTTCGATGATCATTGTACTACAGTATGAAGGAATATGAAGAGAGGGGTCAGTATCTTTGGCATTGAATCCGCAAAAGCTCCAGGCCCTCACCAATAAACTCAAGTCAGTACGCTTGACTTGTCCTCTATTTGACACAGCACGTTGGGTGAGTTGAAACTAATATTTTCCATTGTGCAATTTGCCCATTTTGCGGAGAAATGCTTACAATGATGCTTTTTGAAAAATTGCAGGTTAGGAATCTGGAGAGATCATATTTCAAAATGTGGAATCTCCATTGTTCCGGGCAGAAACCCGAACACTTTAAAGTAACTGAGAATGACTTGGACTTCCCTTGCGATAGTTAAGGTAGATAGGGAAGAAAACGGGATTTGTAGATTAACAAAAAAGCATAAGAGATGATAGAAAGATTGTATTGAGAAGAAATTGTTCACTTTGTTCAAATGATGCCATGGCTGTGTTTGCGATGTCAGTGCTGATGGATTCTGAATCAAATGTTCTTTTCTATTTAATATGATTGGTGAAAACCGTTGAGATTATAATAGGAAAGAAAATAAAAGAATCAGAAACGTCTTCCCAAAACCTTATTTTCTACAGTCTTGAAGAGTTGTCAAAAGTAATTGAAGAGCTCTTCCCGTTAACAATAGGTGTCATCGGAGATGAAATTATGAATGTTCCCGACAACAGTTAAATTGCTAAAACTTGAATCGTCACTCACTTGAATTATGAATATTTTAATTTTTATTATTTCGAATCGGGTCCTCGCTTGTATTGATATTTTAAATATGATTTACCTAACCCGCACGTATTATTATTCCTCCTTGCTTTTAATCGAGTTGAACCACCTTTTTTCGTAAAGCTCCCTTGACCCCTATTTACATAAAAATACAATAGATAAATAGTCAACCGAGAGAAATCATTCTTTTTTTGTGAGACCTCAGAATATTTATTTTTTGGTAACGGTGGAAAGCCTTAGAATATCATCGTCGGAAAAATTCGTATAGAAATCACGGTGAGTTGGATCCTGGACTCGAATGCTGGCGGCATGCGTGACAAAACACATGCAAGTCAGACGACGGGAAGTGGTGTCATTCGCATTTATTTGATCGCGATTGGGTTGGTGTTCAGTATTCGGAGGACCAAAACTCGAAGGTGAGTATATATTATCAAGCTCACTGGTTACAAGGGTGTGACAATAAAGTGGAGGAGGTGATTTATTGGATCTGTCTTGAACCTGGCTTTGAGCAGTTATCAATTTCATTGCGAATTACTTCAAACACATAGCGTGCATGTGAAGTCCCAATCCAAAATAAAAAAATGTTAGTTTCTCTATTCAGAAACCGGACTCAAATCTTGATCCCCACCCTCAAAACCATACCACCATGGCTGATAAAACCTCAAAAGACGATTACTTCGCCGCCATAAACCACATCGCCAACATAGTCCGGCACGACATTTACCCAGAACGCACCCTCAACAGACTCAACATCACCCTCACCTCCGAGCTCGTGTACCGTGTCCTCCGCGCCTGCCACACTTCCCCTTCCGAATCCCTCCGGTTCTTCACCTGGGCTCGCTCCCACTACTCCCCCACCTCCCTCGAATTCGAGCAACTCATCCAAACCCTCGCCAAACACAAACGCTACCAATCCATGTGGAAAACTGTTGAACTCATGAAACCCTACAACCTCTCTGTGTCTCCCCAAGCTCTTTCTTTTATTATTGAAGAGTTTGGTAAACATGGGTTGGTTGATAATGCTGTTGAGGTTTTTAACAAGTGTACTGCTTTTAATTGTGAGCAGTGTGTTCTGTTGTATAACTCTGTGTTGTTTGCTCTGTGTGAGGTAAGTTGTTTCATGGTGCTTATGCTTTAATTAGGAGATGATTAGAAAAGGGTTTGTGCCTGATAAAAGTACGTATATGATTCTTGTGAATGCTTGGTGTTCTTCTGGGAAAATGAGAGAGGCACAAGATTTTTTGCAAGAGATGAGTGATAAAGGGTTCAATCCGCCTGTTCGAGGTCGTGATTTGTTGATTCAAGGGTTGGTAAATGCTGGTTATTTAGAGTCTGCTAAACAGATGGTTAATAAAATGATCAAACACGGGTCTGTCCAGATGTGGAAACCTTTAATTCGCTGATCGAAATGATATGTAAATCTGGGGAGGTTGAATTTTGTGTTGACATGTATTATAGTGTTTGTAAGTTAGGTTTGTGTGCTGATGTGAATACATATAAGATTTTGATTCCAGCTGTTTCAAAGGCAGGTATGATTGATGAAGCCTTTAGATTGCTGCATAATTTGATTGAGGATGGCCACAAGCCGTTTCCAAGCTTGTATGCTCCTATAATTAAAGGGATGTTTAGGAGGGGACAGTTTGACGATGCGTTTTGTTTCTTTAGTGAGATGAAGATTAAGGGGCATCCTCCAAATAGGCCGGTTTATACGATGTTGATAACAATGTGTGGGCGTGGGGGGCGATTTGTGGAGGCGGCTAATTATTTTGGTGGAAATGACTGAGATGGGGTTGACACCAATTTCTAGGTGCTTTGATTTGGTTACGGATGGGTTGAAGAATTGTGGGAAGAAGATGATTTGGCAGGAAAGATAGAGCAGTTGGAGGTATCTCTTCGGTCTGTTTGATGGCAGTTGAAGAAGATTCTTTTTTATTATCAGCATTTGCACTCAAGAATGATGTGAGCTCTTCGTTATGAGAAGTAAGCGAGTTCTTGAAACTCATGTTCCTATTTGTTGTTTGCAAATAAATATACTTGTAGATGCTGAACAGTTAAAAAGAGAATTTACTGTATCACATATAACCTTAAGCTCTGTAGTAAATATATATTTCTTTAACATTTGGTTTTGTTCCAGCCTACCATGCCATTTCTTTAATAAACTTGTTTGTTACTGTCGTGTTGTCACTGGCTTTTGTCTGGAGTTTAGCTTACAAATAGTTTGGTTATGAAGTTGATGAACTCTTGGTGTTTGAATTTGAATGGACATGGAGACTGATGGCTTGGATAAATAATTACTCTTAGAACAGTTTTCCTATGAATGTATTTTATGAGTTTTGGTTTGCTTCTCATCCAAACAAAATCAAATACTTTTATAGCACCTTTGGTGTGATAGAATCAATAGCCAACCTTTTTTATTTTAGCTTAAAGACTAGTTGTCTTGGCATGATTATAGTTTATAGTAGCTTGTTTTCGTGCTTTAAGAGGTTAAATGTTTATTGCTGAGATGATGCTTTAACCTGGAAAATCATTTGTAACTGTTGTGGCTTGTAGAGAAGGTCCAGCTCTTATCATTTGGCGGCACCCAGTGGGGATCTGGAAGGATTTGCAGAACATCCTTTTTGATTCCTGAGTATTGTTTATCAGCGTATGTTGCTATTTTTCAGGTGTTTTGGATATGATAGATAGATATATATATGACATGCATTAGGTAGTGTAACTTTTTAGTCTCGCCTTGCCACGATCAGTCACTACTGCCATTGTTGGGTAGTTAGCACTTTTATGAATGAAGTCTGACCTCTGGGAAAGCGAGGATAGTTATTATGTTCATATGTATATGTCATCTCTCTCACATCAGCCGTGGTAGTTAGCACCAAAATTTTACTCTAAATATAACTAAACACCATCAAAAAAAATTGGCGTGATTACAGGTATGATTTAATGAGATGAATGATAATTCAAGAAATAATAGTTACTACTCATAGATAAGTAGATTAATGCCATGGTTGCATGTGGAGGAAAAAATAAACAAGCATAATAATTTAATAATTTGTATGCATACAAAAGACTATAATCACCAGAAGGATAGAGGTACATATAAGAGACCTCTTTTATTACATCAAAATTAAGATATAATTAATGCAAAGAAAATTAGAAAGCAACGAAGAAGCTCATTCTTTCTTTTCTAGCTAATTGTCCATACTGAACTTGGCCTGAAGATCTTTCACTACATTTGGGTTCAATCGGATGCCTTGCCAAGAAAATCAGGATTGATTGGAGGATCGGCTCCAAAGACAGTATCAGCTATGGTATGACACCAGGGAACTGGCTGCTTAGGGCAGCAAAGGCAACTGCATTTGTTTTTTCCAATATTGAATTGGAAGTGAATCATGCCAATTGGAAATACGAAAACATCTCCTTGTTCAGAACTTTTGCAATGAGTGTGTTATTTAGTTGGTTTGATGTCACAAAACCAACATAAAAAAGTGTTCCCTCTTGGACCACCAGGATTTCAGTGGCACGTGGATGAGTGTGAGGTGGTTTTGTCCATATGGTGCATAGTCAATACGAACTGCTGATATGCCAAGAGTGTTAAGTCCTGGAATCTGTTCAACATTTGCATTTGTTACATTAACGCCAAGTACTATTTGCTGTGTTTCCAGGCTTGTCAAATCCTGGGAGGAAGAAGAAATCTTCTGGTTTGGCAAGCTTGGGGTCCTTGCAGAACTTCCCATTCACAAAACCACTGAACAGAAAAATTAAAAATATTTAAATGTCTTTCTTTTATTTTAGATAAGAATCATAATAGGCATAAATTTACCAACTGAACAACAATACGTACATGTTTAAAAGATTAAAACTCAAAAAAAGAGCATATATTTACCAGCATTCTTGGGCTCATCAATGGCTACACAGATATCCTGAAGAGGGCTGGGGTCATAGGCAGAGGCCAATAAGGAAGCCAAAGCCAAGAGAGCTAAATCTAGAAGGAATTGAACGCCTTTCATGCTGATTAATATATAAATGTATCTCAATATTTTCCTTTTCAAGTGCTGAGGCTTGATATATTCTTGCAAGGGAAATCTGCCTATTTATAGAAGGGAGTCCATGAACGAGTCTGTTCATGTGTTCGGTTTCTTAGTCCTCGAAGCAGGTGAAGGCTTGCCTAGTCTTCATAAGATGTATTATGTGTTTAATATTTCAAAGAAGATTTGTTCAATCAGTATACACATTTGTCAATGTCTAGATATTATTATATTGATTAAATTTGTATATGTGATCTGTGACATACTTTTACATTGACATGGTAATTTCTCCATTAAAAATTAAAAGAATATTATCATTTGATATTCATTTTTTTTTAAATTTTTGGTAGCAGAGTTATTGTACAAATTAACTTTATACTATGAAATTTTTGGGTATTGTAGTGAATTGCACCATTAAGTTAGATCTAATTTAATCTTAGTTATGTGAACTTTTAATAATATTTTCTTCAGCGTTCATTTTAATAGCACAAGGTAAGATTTAATTATTATATAAAAATCATATCATCGAATACAAGTCTATTTTGCAGTCTATCTATTAAATCTTTGTCTCATTCATATCTCAAATCAGGCAAAAAAAAATTAAATAGTAAAATACGTGGCTAGAACATAATTAAACCTTGAGGGTGGGGGTCTGCTGCCACCAAGCAAACAACAGATTGACGTCCAGATTTGCTAAAGGTTTTTGATTGTATAGGAGCAGTGGGTCATAAATCGTCCTCAAGGAGTATGATTTTGTGGTGTAGGATTTAGGATCTTACCTTAAGGTCCTGATTTCGAATTCAAGGAATGCGTTTTTTGTAAGAACCTGGGACAGCCGAGGATTTTACATGTTCTGCTAAACCTGGAAAGGAGTGATTTGACGGTGAAATTTTCAACGATTCTAAAAAAAAAAGAAGTTGGATCATAAATCAATATAGCTCCTCTATACTCTTAAAAGACAAAAAATCAATGTTGTTTCTTCCACACATCTTGCGCGGATCAAAGTACCGTAAAATTATTTGACCAGGGTTTAAGTGGAACATGTAAAATTTTTAATTGTTCCTGATTCTTATAAGAAATGAACCAACTGAACTCGAACTCAGAACCTGACAATCAAATCATAAAACTTTGTCACAAGCCGTGACCCCATGGAATCAAAGTTGTCAAAGATAAATTAGTATTTTTCTATTAAAATTAAAAAATTCAAATAAGTATAGCATGAACAGGTAAAATATTTTGTGTTTCATTATTTGGGAACGCATCTAATTTTGTGTAGGATGTTTTTGAATGATCCGCAAACTTCAATTAGGATAAGGATAATTCGAGTAGTATAGGCCTCTTAGAAACAATGTGAAACAATGTAAAGTTAACCTTAATAATATCTATTATCCTTATTCAATAAACAAACTCTAACATAAAGTACAAGATAGAGTTATGGGAACAAACATACCCCTTAACTCTGATTTGATATGATAAATATTCAGATTAACAAAGTTAAATATCTAGCAGAATCAAGTCATCATGCAAACCCTTAACTCAAATCCACAACTATAAGAAAATACTCATGGTTAAGTTCAATTGCAAAACCCTTCAAGAGTCGCGTATCATAAAAATATGATATCAGAGCCACACTCATGCAACGAGTGGGCCCACAATATCGACCCACGTGACACAGACCAAATAAGAGACACCGACCTGCACGTGAGGGGACTGTTAAGAAAAATATGTCATATCAGCTGAGATGAATAATTAAACTCAAAAATAATAGCATTAGGCAACCCTCAAATTTAAGCTAGTTTTTGGTTTAAGTTAGGTCCATGAATTTCAACATCGAGAACCTTTTAAGCTAGTTTTTAGTTTGAGTTAGGTCCATGAATTTCAACAACGAGAACCGACAGTTGGACCAAGAACCGACTATGGTCCAGTCTGGTTGGATCTAGAAATTGGGGGCTAAAAATTGGTGAACCGGATCGGCCAGTTCCTTAAAAATAGTTTAAATCAAAAATTAAAATTAATTTTTTTTTTAATAATTTTAATAAATTAAAAATTATTTATGATGTCATTCGATTTTATCGGTTTAACCCATTGAACCAGTAATTCATTGAACTTTTTAGATTACATATTAAAACTATGTTCTATACTTGCCTCTTTTTTATATCTATCGCCAGAAATTCACGAAATATATGTATTGTTTGACTCGGTGTGTCAATATTTCTTGAATTCCTGTGATAAAATCGCTTAGACAATGAGGAGGAAGAGAATAAAAGAATCATTCTTTCGAAGCTTTACTTGTTTTATGCGACAAACATTTAAAAACTTTTTAATTAATAAAACTACTTACATTTAACAATACTTGATGTTGCTTTCATCTACCAATCCTTAACAACTCTCTTCCTTTTTTTTTTTAAAAAAAAAAAAATTAGATTTTGATATATGTTCATGTTAATTAATTTAAGGATATATCATCATTTCAGGCAACGAAGTTTCCATTTGCTGTTTTGATATGTAGTTTGAAAAGTTCTAGCAAATGAAGAATAATATTTCATGGCGACGTAATCCTGGAATCGATTGATCAATTTTTTTAAACAACTATTAATTTTTATGGAGCGGGACTACGTGTCTGCGATAATTGGCCGAACGTGGTTTTCAAGATCTAGTCAAAGTTAATTGTCTGCGATATAAGGTTGGGAGAGCAAGACCCACGAATTTCCTTGCGCATTGGTGTTGCCCGAATGACTTCTATGTTGCAACTTTGAATGAATCGTAGCAAATAATAGGCCCTTCCGTAAGAGATGATGTAGGCGCAGTTTGTACCAGGGAAATCACGTATTAGTGACTTGAAATTAATAATTAATAATTATATAATATATAGAATTTGGTGTTAAACAAAATATCAATTATTTGATTTTTTTATTATTATTTAATATGCGTGACAATGTATTATTGAATTATTATATGTGTGACGTGCTATCGTTGTTTTTTTTTTATTAAGGAACTCAACGATAAGCGAAGCTTCAAGGCAATACCTTATATCCCAACTAAGTTGGAACCGAAAATGATGATCACCGTTATATAGTAGATTTTTTTTCGTTAAAATAGATAGTTTGATCTCAGGGCCGGTCTTGGGATAAGGCGGGAGAGGCGTCCTCCTATGCTTCTCTAAATTTTTTATTATAGTTGCGAAATAACTAATGAATAAGGTTCATATTTTTTATATTATAATATTATATAATACTCATTGGTTTTAAATATATAAAAATAATCTTATGCTTTAAAGATATCAAGGCCGGGCTTGTTTGATTTTTTATTAACCTAGAGCTGTAATATACAACGTTAAGTTTTTAGTAAATCCTAATGTGAAGGTTGCTGTGATTAGTCCCAAGGAACGTGACTTGATGATTGTAAGGCTTAAGATCTCACATTGAGATCCTGTTTTCGAATCAGAGAGTGTGCTTTTTGTGAAAGCCCGGAATAGTCGGGGATTTTACCTACTCCGCTTAATGTGTGTACGGTGGTAGTATTAATTCGGTAAGAAATCAGAACGTGGTTTAGACGTCATAGTGGCTAAGAAATTTTAAAATTCAAAGTGATTGATTTCCATTCGCGGTATCACAATACATTTTCTAAACAAACTGAGACCCAAAATGGGCTTAGCCAAGGATTTAATGCAATGAGGGTCTTATTTATTACAGTGATTAAGATTGCACACAAACTGAACCATAACTGAATCGTAGGTTAAAAATTCGGTCTTACGATTGGTTGGCGGTTGCGGTTTCGGTCAAAGCCGAACAACAACTGTATCCTTAAACCGGCCGAACCGTGTGTGGTTCGGTTTAAGGTTGAAACCGTAATTTTGTTTTATTACAAAAAATTAAAGATTTACTAAATAGTAATGCTAAAAGTATACATTAATAATTTATTTATTGTTTTGAAAAAAAATAGTTTCATGCCTACGTATCCTTTAGGCGCAGATGAATCAAAACTCATGTAATTATATTATATTATATTTTTAATAATTTACCCCATTTATATTTGTTCATCCTCATCCGGGGAAGACAGTCCAATTCTTGAGCTTTCGGGATTAGTTGTGTCTTATTATATCGCACAATCTTCAAAAGTTTTTAGCTGATTTTCTTGTTCACGATGTTTGCCCCACACCAATCGTCGAGACACGTTTGAGCTTTTAACGTTTCCCGATTTCGACCTTGATCTTATGTCATCAAGAATATTATAGCCCATACTAAATGTCTGCTCTACATATACATTTTAGATTAGTGTCGTATTACCTTTCTTGTAATCACGGTCAAGATTGGAAACAATCCTTGATGTTTTTTTCACCAATCAAGGGTAACAAAAATTGCTCACCTACAAAATATTTTAGAGAAACTCGAATTTGTCATTAGATATTCATTAATTTCTGAATTAGTAATGATGGTATTGGTAGACTTTGATTTTTTACTTCATTGCATCAACCAACTTCTATTAGCAGGAAGCTTAGATTGTCAGTTGGTGCATTCATGGATTGTATAGTATCGACTATTTGAATATTATATTTACTAACATAATCATTGTATAAATCAAGTAAGGTTCTCATAACTTTATCAATAATTGAAAAAACAATCACATTTCTTTCACCTAATAAAGCATAATAATTTTGTAAAATATTTTCCAAATCTTCTATTTTAAACCTTGGATTAAAAAAAGCAACAAGATAAAGTAATAGTATGTTTCTGTATTAAATAAGTCATTTTGTCCTCATTGTAACAAATTTTTTAATTACATTTGAATGATCGTCAAAAATATTGTTAAAATCATCAAATTCGTTGTTAGGATCATCAAATTCATTGCTATTATTAGGTCTGGATAATACCCCAACAATGTCAAGACTTGTAAGGAGAAAAATATTTGAAGTTGGATAATAAACATCGCTTAAAATATTCGTAACATCATTAAAAAATTTTAAAATCTCTAAAATTTTTAAACAATTAACTTCCCAATGATTGTGATATAAAACTACATCATATTGGTAGTGATCAATAAATGAACATAATAAATTTTTATATTCAAAATTTTCATTGAGTAAAAAATAAGTAAATATTCCAACGAGTTGGAACATCACGAACCGATTTTTTCGGCCTAGCACAATTATGCTTACAAAAATTATATCATTCTCTTCTAATTTTAGAGTACTACCAAATTAAATTAATTAATTTTTTAATAGGTGCAATATGATAGTTTAAAGATTTCAAAACCATCTTATACACATAAATACAAAATATAACATGCACATTGAACATAAAAAAATTTACCTCCAAAATTTGGTTGGCAAATAATTAATTGATGTAGTATTAGCCAATACATTATCAAATCCAATGGTTAAATTTTTTTACACTAATTCATATTGCTGTAAATATTATTAATCATTACATAAATATTATGTGCAGTGTGTGCTTCATCAAAAAGACAAAATGCAATAATTTTTTTGAATAAATCATGAATCATCAATCCAATGACATGTCACACCTATGTATGAATGTGATTGCCAATGATCACTCCAAATTGAAACACGACCTTAAGTTTAAAAAATAATTCTCTTAAATGATTTTGACTTTTTACATACAATTCCATCAATTTTATTTTACATGTCATCCTAGTCAGTTTACATGCAGCAAAATTTAAATTTTCATGTATTAAATCATTAAAAAGGTTTTTCACTAAAAGTAAAAGCTAAATATTTCATGTCAATAAATTTAGTTAGATTATATTTCCATTGAAATTTGTTATATTTAAATAATTTAGTAGAATAAGAATAACCTGAACCATAAGCAGAAAATGTTGTCAGTTGTGTTTGTGTTGTATCAATCTCAAACCTAGCTTTATGAGTACTCCTCATATGATCTGTCATAGTTTCATACTCACTGCTGTGTTTGTATATTTTTCCACAATAATTACAAACATCATTCTTCTCACCAATGACATCATTCACGACCAGTCAGAACCTCGATTTCTCACTTGAATACGTGAAGTCGTTTCGCCGGTGATATGTTGAGTGTATCCTCAACCTCAGGAATATTAGTGTTGTGTGACGAACTTGCCTTCATAATGAAGAGATTAAGAATTTGAGATAATATCTTTCACAAAAAATTATTTAGATAATAAAATAATAGATTGATTGAATATATGAGATTTGAGAAATTGAGAGAGTGAAGAGAATAAATAATTTGTGATTTTGGAAAATGAATTAAAGAGTTATTTATAGTGTTTTTTGATTTTTTATGATGCCTAAAATGCCCATCTAAAAATAGTTGTTGGGAGGGGCAAATTAGACAATTTCAACTTTTTTTTATTATTAATTAAAAAAAGAAAAGAAATGAATGTTGGCTTAACGGTACCGTTAACCGTAACGGCTAACAGTTTTCAACAGTTACGGTTTGAACCGAAATGGTAACCGTTATGTTTCAAACCGTTCCAATTACCCAAATCGGCGGTTGGAAATGATATCAATCGTAACTACCGATTCGATTACGATTCGCAGTTTAATTTAGGAGTCAACGATTCGATTTAAGATTTGTCAACGATTCGACTACGGTTTCGAATCGCAACCGTATACATCTCTAACTATGATTGCCATGAATTGTGGCTTGTGTCTACTAAGCAAATGTATACCTTTAGGCTGTTAAAGCCATGGCTAGGTTCCGACTCTCGTAGCAATTTTCAGGCAACAGCAAATTTTTAGTAGTTGAGACATTTATCCGATCATCATTTTTCTATAAATTAATGATGATCGTGATAAAATAAAAGTCAATATAGTCATCTCTCACAAGTTAAGACAATATGTATCAAGATCACAAAATATTTTGCCACACGTAACCACTTTATAAGAATTAGTCATTGGTTATTTAATTAAATTCTAATACCATTCAATAGCTTAATGCCAAACCATCTTCAATTCTCGCCCATGTGTACAGTTCAAGTCTATCATTCTGAATAAATTGTGGGTGTAGATTTTACTTCCAAATATTAGAATGCAGCATATACAATCTATTTTGGGTTAAATATCCAGACAATTTAATTATAGGCTTCTCTTAAAATTTTTCGATTTCTGATTATAAATATCATATAAACATGAATATAAATGATGATAATATAATATCACATAAAAATAAGTATAAGGGCATTTTTTATTTGAGTCTTGTTTCTACAGAAAGAAACTCAAAGACAATAAATTTCTAAAATTCGTCGGAAAGAATTCACAGTGAAATTTTCTAGATGTTGGAGCCAGTCGAAGAAATTTTTATAGAAAAAAATAACCATGACTCAGTATTTCAAAACTGTGTTGATGTAAACATAAGAAAATATTGTGAAATGACAAGTTTTCCTCAATCAGTTGTTACCGATCCTCTCATATATAATTGAAATTAAAATCACAGATAAACATTTGAAGACTTGGCAAAGTGATCTTCATCTGCTCCAAGGAGAGAGAACAAGACTAATTCAATAAATCCTACTCTATAAATAGAGTTGCTTGTTTTGCAGCATTTCTCATCTCTCACTAAACCAATAATAAGTCCATAAATTAAATAGATAGCTAATTTAAACACAATGAAAGGTGTTCAATTTCTTTTAGCTTTTGTTGTCTTGGCTTTTGCTTCTTCATTAGCCTCTGCCTTTGACCCCAGTCCTCTTCAGGATATATGTGTAGCTATCGATGAGCCCAAAAACGCAGGTATATATATTTATATATATGCTTAATCTTTTAAAACTTGTATGTTGTTGAAAAATTCACTTGTTTAATATTCTTCTGTAGTGTTTGTGAATGGGAAGTTCTGCAAGGACCCCAAGCTTGCCAAACCAGAAGATTTCTTCCACCCAGGATTTGACAAGCCTGGAAACACAGCAAATAGTAGACTTGGCTTTAATGTAACAAATGCAAATGTTGAGCAGATTCCAGGACTTAACACTCTTGGCATATCAGCAGTTCGTATTGACTATGCACCATATGGCCAAAACCCACCTCACACTCATCCACGTGCCACCGAAATCTTGGTGGTCCTGGAAGGAACACTTTATGTTGGTTTTGTGACATCAAACCAACTAAATAACACCCTCATTGCAAAAGTTCTAAAAAAGGGAGATGTTTTTGTGTTTCCAATTGGCATGATTCACTTCCAATTCAATATTGGAAAAACAAATGCAGTTGCCTTTGCAGCTCTAAGCAGCCAGTTCCCTGGTGTCATTACCATTGCTGACACTGTCTTCGGAGCCAATCCTCCAATCAATCCTGATTTTCTTGGCAAGGCATTCCAATTGGATGCAAAGGTTGTGAAAGATCTTCAGGCCAAGTTCGTTAAAGGAAATTAGAAAAAAGAATGAGCATTGTGGTGGCTCTATTATTTAATTTCCTTCGCACTTATATCATATTTTGATGTAATAAAAGAGGTCTCTTATATGAACCTCTCTCCATGTTTATTTTAATTCATATATTAATTATTGTTGTTTTTCTTAAGCAGTTGTTAACAGACATACA